>JAJOOS010001420.1:0-48256 GCA_029582725.1 Solanum chiquidenum | reverse complement strand
TTTTATCTTGGGAGGAATTAATCTGCAACCTCGGGTACAGTGAGGGGATTAAATTTCTTAAGGAAACACAGTGGTTTCTGTGGACTCGGATTAAAATTATTCTGTCTATTTCATCTTTTTTCTGTTTCTGTATTATTGGCTAACCTGAATACAGGAGATAACAGTGATGCAGATTGGGCAGCATGCCCAAATACAAGAAGGTCAGTATCAGGTTATCTAGTTAAACATGGTGATACATTGCTGTCATGGAAGTCCAAGAAGCAGAATGTGGTTTCCAGGAGTTCAGCAGAATCTGAGTATAGGAGCATGGCAAATGCAGTTTCAGAATTGGTATGGATAATTGCCTTATTGAAGGAATTGGGAAGTGAAGTTGAGCAGCCTGCTGTAGTGTACAGTGATAGCAAAGCAGCTCTGCAAATAGCAGCCAATCCTGTGTTTCATGAGAGGACAAAACACATAGAGATCGACTGCCATTTTATTAGACAGAAAATACAAACAGGAATGATGAGGACAGAGCATGTGAGTTCAAAAGAACAGCTTGCAGACATACTAACTAAGGGGCTGCCTAGATCACAACATGAAGTTTTAGTGAGCAAGCTTGGTGTGTTGAATGTGTTTGCACCCACCAGCTTGAGGGGGAGTAATGAGATAGGAGTCACTTGATCATGTATATAAAGTTAGTTAAAGGGTAGTTACGGAATTATGCAATTAGTTAGTCGGTTAGAAAGAATAAAACAGTGTATATAAATCACTGATTCATTGTAACTAGTCGGTTAACAAAAACTCTTCTTCTTACTGAAATATATCTTCTCTCTTCTCTTCTCTCTGTAAGAATCCATTAATGGTGTGGTTGATTTGAGCAATTGCATGTATTCTAACAGTATAAACTTCCGTTGTTTATATGTTCATATGAAACCTGTGATAAGTTGTAAAGGTTGGGCTTAATGAAGTCATCTCGGTTGAGTCTGTTTGCTTAAGAATAACGTTGACAAGACGTCTCTTGAAACACATGCTATATAATGTATACACATGCGTCAATAAGAGTAAGTTTTTCTCTTGAAGCATTTGGCTTTTTGTTTGATTAAAACGCATGGTAGATTTTGTATAGCTTTCCTATCGACTTCCTGAAAGCTTTCAAATGCTCCCTTTTTATGTATGAATTTGTTTCTAAAAAATGACTGTGTCCCTGTTGAATCAAGGAGGTCACCATCGATTGATAGATATAATTATGAATGAATTGTTGTCTGCATGCATAGTTGAGATCTTATCTATTGGGATTTTCTTTACTTTGTGTTGGCTTCATTTCCAATTTCAGTCTCTTCTCAATGTATTTATGTAAGCTGGCATCTCTGTTTTATGTATTTCGAGATTGTCCAATGAACCAAATGATTGGGGATATATATTCTTGATCAGTTAAGGGCAAGATTCAGTTTTCTTTCTTAAGTCGTTATTGAAATGTCCATTTCTTTGTGCTAACAATTTCGAGCTTGCTGTGTATTTGAAATATGGGTGTCCTGTTTGAGTAGTATGTTTGCTTCAGTTTGGTTCTCTTATTACTCAAAGAAAGTAAAATAAAATTTAGATGTCTGTCTATTAGGCATTAGCTGCTGGAATGTGCTATCACTCCTCTTCATCTCGTTTGTTCTTATTCTTAGTTTATGTTTGATCATAGCTGAAAGCTTGGGCGTTTTATCTCGGTTTTCCCTTCCTATTTGATTTTTTTTTTCTAGTCTTAATGTACAAGTTTAGTTACATTATCAAAAAAAAGTTTAGTTTCAAATTATCATTTTATCATAGAACCTCTTATTGTATGTGTCCTGGTTGGAGCTTTTTGAGTTTAGTTTACATAATATGATATGAATTTGGCCTTGAGTATCGTGTTCAGATTAGTGTATCATTTCTCTTTATCTAATGTTTCTTGGCAATTCAGTAGCTTTCTGATTCTATCTTGCTGTTTTGGGCGAGCTTTATTTCATTAAAATTGTGATAACCTACTCTTCTTTGGGAATTATTTTCATTAATCTTCTTTAGTTAGCTTCTTTCCTGCTATGCATGTTATCTCTATTTGTGTGTCATAAAATGTTTCCTGTGAGTTCTGCATTAGTCATTTCTTTTAACCAGATTGCTCAGGTTCTATCAAGAGTTTTTAACTAATATGTAGACATTCTGGATGTTTGCCTTGTTGATAGCAAAATGTACTGTTAAGCTATGATTACTTGTGTAAGATCTTATTCCTTTTCTCTTACTTTGATTCCCATGAACTCTCTCCAAATGAGTCCTTGGACTCCCCACCTCTTGCATACTCCTCAAGTTCATGCGTCAACACCTCCATCAAGTTCGAAAAGGAGTGAACGCTGGAAATTAATTTGATCATTGCTGCAGCAGCAGCAGCCCAAAGGGCTAAAATGAAGATTTTTTTTGGACTCTAAAAGTCCGATAATAACTCAGCAGCAGCAGCAGCCACGGATTGCTTTTGGACCAAAAGTCCAGTTTCTTTTAAATTTTATACGATATGTCCAGTAAAATTTACTCAAATTATTTCATTCAGTCTAGATTTGTCAAGTTATCGAAAACGACCTCTCCGGTGGGTACAAATAAAATCTAGGTACATTTCACTCTCTCTAGACCCCACTTTGATGTTGTTGTTGTTGTTCAAGGAGTTCATGAAATCCAAGCAAAAGTCATCGTCTCTTTCTATTTTCTTATCAAAAAATCCACACTATTAGAACAATTTATGTCTTTGAAGTTTGAAGAGAGGAAAGGGAGGATGTTTCATTTATGACAACACTTTTGGAAAACTCACTTTCCAGAGACATAGCTTTTATAAACAAAATAAATGACATTAAGAAAAGTATGTCGCGGGATGATCAACATTTCATTCTTCATAGTTTTTTCGTCTTATATAATACAACATTGAGCATACAGGGAGACTTATTTAGAGGTAGATGTAGAAGGAAAGGTAGAAGAAGAGTGATCAGTACCCTTTGTGTCAGTTGAAAAAAAGACTGATTGGTTTTCACTAGAAGTTACTTGCATCTCATCATATTTGTCTCTTAAACCTTGAAAATTAAATTCATCATCGTAGCCACTTGAATCGAAGTTAGACTCATCAACGTTCAAACGACCTTCAAGCATGTTCACTACTGCAGACATGTTTGGCCTTAGTGCTGGAGATGGATTAGTACATCGTAAGGCCACTTTAATCATCCTCAACGCCTCCTTCTTGTCGTAATTGGAACCTAACCTTGGGTCTACTAGCTCCAAAAACTTGCCTTTTTTTTGTAAAACCAGGGCCTGAAAGAAGAACAATATTGGATGGGAGAACTTGTGAAAGATACTTTTTGAAATACTACCAAGTCTACTTGATCAACACAAAATGAAGTTCTCATCAAGCAAACTGAGATGTGCTATAAATGTTCACTATTTATGGAACTGTTACCAAGATATGTTGGTTTCTTACCCAATCAAGAAGACAGACATAATTCTCATCAGGATGATATTTCATGTTGTTCTTCCCAGCAACGAGTTCTAATACAACCACTCCAAAACTGTATAAATCTGCTTTATGTGTTAAATAACCCCAAAGTGCATATTCAGGGGCCATATAACCTCTGCAAAAACAAACTAACAAAGTTATACGAGCTTGACTGAACTGGAACGTCCTGAAAGGCTTAAACTAATGCTCACCTCAACACTAGGTAAAAATGGACAGCAGAAGTAATTACACTTTCCATTATAAAACTGATTGCCAGAGTTTGACTTACATGATTTTGAAGAGAATAATCTCTACTAGTTTATTATAGTGGTACTATAAAACATGGATTTTCAAAAGACGAGTAGCTTTGAAGAATAATGTGAAATGATAGATAACCTTTATAATATGTTGAACTCTTGGGATCAGTAAGGTGCTAGCCATAACCTTTTGGAATTATATGATGAGTAAAGATTGCAACTGATATGACCTAAATGGAAGGATGACATTCAAAAGGGAGTATTTTGAACAATTAAAATTTGATCAATCAATTAGAGCAGTTTAGAAACTCACATAGTCCCAGCAACCCTGGTGGTGACATGTGTTTTCTCCTCGTCATGAAGTTTGGCCAGACCAAAGTCTGAGATCTTTGGATTTAGGTCTTTGTCAAGGAGTACATTGGTTCCTTTGATGTCTCTATGAATCATCTTTAGAGGTGATTCTTCATGTAGGTAAGCCAAGCCTTTAGCTATGCCAACACAGATCTTTTGCCTAGTTGGCCAGTCCAGTTTTGGTTGACAGTCTTCAGGACCTGCAGTTTACTACAAATTGAAACTAGGCGAATATTCACACAAAATCACACACACACTTATGTATGCACACAGATGAAGATATAAACATGAGAATCATGCCAGTTATGTTATTGAGGGAGAATTGGGATGACCAAACTTCTTTTTGTTTTGGCGTGGTGTCCTTTTTTACTTTTACCTCAAGTAAACACCAATAACCAGAATAATCCCACAAGTGGATCTAGGAAGGGTGGTTCATACGTAGCCTTACCCCTACCCTGTGAAGGTAGAGAGCCTGCTTCCAATAGATCCTCGGCTCAAGTAAAGCATATAAAAATCAAGTACCGAAAAATAACACTTACCAAACAAAACATGGGAAAGGTTATTGTTCTCCATGTACTCATAAACTAGTAAAAGTTGGTTCCGTTCAACACAACATCCGTAGAGTCGGACGAGATTTGGGTGATGTAAGCCTGACATCATGCCTATTTCATTCACAAATTCACGGTTCCCTTGTCTTGACTTGGATGAAAGCTGTTTGACAGCAATTATAGTACCATCTGCTAGTGTACCCTGAGCATTGAAAAAAATGCATGAAGAGCATAATTTGTCTGAGACATCCGGTAGGATTTCCACAGGGAGGGAGAAGAAGGAAGAATTATGAGAATTTGTATATATATTCACCTTGTAGACAGATCCAAATCCACCTTCACCAAGCTTATTTGCAGCATCAAAGTTACTTGTGGCAGCTTTAATTTGTCTGAAAGTAAATATACCAGTTTGCAGATCTAGTCCTCTTAATTCTACACAACAGTAAAGGAACAAGTTTAGGATATTAGTTTCCCACAGGATAAATAAAAGAAAATTTTAGCTTGAAAAGCATACAAGAAATTCTGGAAAGTTTGCACCTTCAACCTATATCCATCATCCTTGTTTTCCCCAACCTTTAACTAGTGAAATCATGAATTTGGATAGCATATAAGTTTAATGTGGCAGGAAGTCTTCCAAATTGATAATTACACCTAGTATTTCATATGGTACAATCATTCACATGTACTTCAATTTGCAAAACCACTCAATTTCTCACTTCATTTTGATACAATTCCAAGAATCACCCAGAATGCAACAGAATTTTTTTTAATTACATTCTACTTGTCAGGCATAAACCAAAATTGAGGTCTCAAAGTCACCTTGTTCCATCAATTTCCTGTTTCTTCTTTTCTTCCAAGCAACAAAGAAAATCATCAGAACGAGAGCTAAAGAAGACGTCACTGCTCCAGCTACAATTAGAATCTTCTTTTTCTGATTAGAAGAGGTCTCCTGCGGAGGAGGGGGCTTGAAGTCTAATTACAGAACAAAAAGTTCAACAATGTTAGACACTTTGGTATTTACTTGTATACCGGAAATCATAGATATTATGCATAACTTATTCAATGAGAGAACATCTAATCTATAGCTTCTTGAGCTTCAACCATATAATCATGAGTGATCTTGTACAGATTCCAACTCTGAAAAGGTCTTAATTTTTAAATAAGATGCAAGGGTGAGTAACTTTTGCGAAGCTTACTATGTGACAGTGAAGAAGAGATGCTACACCTAAAAAATTAAAGTGAAGACAGAGTATTACTAGCTTCCAGAGAGATGGCAGATACTAAAGGACCATAGTTTCCTCTACTCGGGATTGATGTAGTTCCTTTCCCAGCATACTGGAAGCGCACTTGTAAAGTTTTATCTTTTACTGTTACATTAAACTTTTCTTTCAAAGCTTTATCAACGCCTCCGGCTAGTCTTTTAATATCAAAATCTTTGAACTTCAATTTGTCCTGCATCCATTTAAACTAAATCAGCTGCAGCTAATTGGATATTTTACTGTATCTAATTCTCTGACATACTGGCTTCACCTGTATGTATACATCAAATATTCTTCTTCCAAGACTTTGGAAAGATTGGTTGTCTCTGTAAACTATTTCTGCGAAATGAAGTGTCAAAGTGTAGTTTCCATTTGCTAAGCAACGTCCAAAGTAAGTCATAGATAAAGGGGAGAGGTGAGCTGTCATGTAAAGTTGAGATTCATCTCCCTTGATAGCAGATACATTTTTTGCTTTGTGGTCATTCAACGATACATCGGTATCCCAGAAATGTCCTGTACTGCTGGTTCCCCAGTTCCCTTTCCAGTAAACAAATTTTGCAGCACCTGCTGAGTCTTCATCTGCTATATAAGTAGTGTCTCCAACAGTTACGTTTCCCCCACCACAATTTATGTGCAAAGAGTACTTGTCTGCAATATTCAAACCAGAGATAGGTTACTAAACTCGATGAATATACTTCAGAAATATAAGACAATGACAAAACTGTTCAGTTCTTGTAGATTGTCATAGAAACTGTCTAGTGCTAAAATGTTTTCCATGACCTAACTAGTTTACAAAAGTAACCAAATTATGCCTTCCTACTCATGTCTATTGATTGTCAACAAGACGCTGGTAAACTCCTGCACAATGGAACAATATCAAACAAAAGATTTAGATGAAAGGGTAGAATTCTGCAAACAGTGAGTACTCACCCTCTGAACATGGACTGGCTGAGAAGCACTTCCCGCGCTCTCTGAAGTAGTTGAAAGAGGTGTCAGAGAGGACAAGTCCTTTTCAAAGCATAATAGTCAACAGTTTATTTGACATTAAACACTTACACAAAATTCTCGACCTTAAAGCTTCTGAACAAGTTTCTGATAAGAAAAGAAAACCAAACATGGAATCATCTGAACCATATATGCATAAAAGAAGATAGGAGAAAGTGTAAGACACGCAGGATCATACAGGTTGTCCCGACAGGTAGATGGCTCAGAGCTTTCATCAAATTTATTGTAGGAAAGGTCTATCACGCTGCATCAAAGATATCCCACATGGTTAAGAGCTCATCAAGTATTTTCAATCTAATGAGAGGCCTTCACTTAGAGAAAATAGATTTAAACGCAATGAAATTAATGACAATTCAGCTAGTTAAATCTCAATATCTTTATTTATTGCCCATCAAACTAATTTTCACAAAGCTATCATTGTTCCTCACAAAGAAAACTTACAAAGGCAAGACTCAAGAATTCAAGTTCTGGACTAGGTATCTATGAATGACTTTTTAATCTGATTCTCTATGTGAGCAACCACATTTTTGGTTGTGACCTTTAATGCTTCCTTCTATATCTGTCACCCTGTTATATAATCCTACCTTGAAGTACATGTCCTTTGTTAAATCGAATTCTAAATAGTCACTAGTGTATATGGAAAAGCAAGACAAGAAATTATACTTACTTTCTGGTATCTCGACTAGTAAGCCAATCTGGAATTCGCCCAACAAAATCATTGCCAGTCAGATACCTAGCAAGCAGGAAATATTTGATTTAACTAGGAGATCACATATTTGAAATGCAATATATGCATTACATGTTCAAGAACATGATCCCATTTATCAGCTACACACAAAAATGGAAAGAGATTGCCAACCAAATGAAGACTCATTTTTCTGTGCAGCTCATGAGAGAATACTACTGAGCTATAAACAAACCATCTAACATCAAAATATCAAAACTTCGTGGGCAAAAAATAAGAAATATCATGTAAAGGCATTTGCCATCTAAGACTGTTTCTGTCATTGAGGCAATTTTCTTCTTTTCTTCAAATGAAAGAAAAGGGCTTGAGCATTTGGAAAGGATACAGAAGATTGATGGATGAGCCATCAACAGTCTTATTACAGTAAGACTAGTATAATGAAACAGAGATGCAAAAGAAATATTTCCACATAAAATTGTAGGAATCGTCATGTTGTTTTGACTTACGTGGCCTCCATATTATTCAGTCCCTCGAGATTTGCAATTCCTCCTTCAAGCTTGTTGAAACTCAGATCTCTGCAATGAACAATAACCAGAGTCAAACTCAAAACAATGTTCAATCCCATTGGCTGAACAAACTATAGCACAATTGTTAAAAGCTTAATTAAGTTTAGATAAAGGATAGAGAAAATGAAAGCTCCGATGACATGTTTGTAAAGATCATTTTGTTTCAAGAAAGAATGAACATTGGTCCATTCAGCGGAAGTGAAGTATGTTGTTTGCATTTATTCAAGATTCAATAACCCATTGACCTCTCCCATTCAAAAAGAGGAGGCTAGTAGAAGAAAAAGAAGAAAATGAAAAAGTCCAGAGGAGAGTCAGACATGCACAAAACGTTTTGCTTTAAGTGGATTGGACACAGCTTTGTATAGCAGGAAAAGGGGAAAAAATCATTAAGGAAAAAATTGAAATAAATTCAATAATACTTTGAAAATAGTGGAATTACAAAAACCGTAAGTTGACCATTTCAGCTACAGAATCATGAATATTCCCATGTACATTACAGCTCCTCAAAACCCTGCAGTCAAAACACAGTTTCAGAGAATTGACTTTCCTTGATAAAGGATGTGTTGGAAATTCCATTTGCAATTCCCAAACCATCAACTACTCACAATTTAGACATCCTGGTCATGTTTGTAAGTGATGGAAATTCTGAAGCACCTCCGTTGAGGTCACTGATTCTTCTGTATATGCATCATCTGAGCCTTAATTATCTTGATAGCTACTTTGCTTAATCATGAGAACATTGCAAAAAGCAATATAAACTTTTTATATAAAGCGTAAACTTACAGTTCTTCCAAACTGGTCAAAACAGAAAAACTTGGGGGTAGTGGTCCTTCAAATCCAGAACCTTCAATTTCTCTGTCAAAAGAGCATATACTAATTCTACTGGAAATTCTTACTTGTACAAATATTACCAAGTGAAAATACTCACAACTTCTGGAGGTTTTTCCAACTCTCAAAGTTTGGCAGTTTCCCAACAAAGCTGTTACTGGTTATCCTACTGTGTTGATGCCAAAAGGGAAAGCCAAGAATTCAACTTTACATATGTGGAAGAAGACTAGGAAATCTCATCTCAGATGTATTCAAATGCACTCACAGTTCAATCAATTTCGTAAGATTATTCAGTTCCACTGGCCACTCTCCTGTGAAATTATTAGCTTTGAGATTGCTGCAACAATCGAAGTTCATAGAATTTAGAATCAAATCCAGCTCACACTTGATCTGCTCTAGTAAAAACACACAATAATTTAAAAGCAACCACTCATTCATTTAAAGTGATTAAGCAATTGGAAGAGGTGTCCTTGCTAAGCATGGGTGAAGTAAAACAACCTTGAAGAAGCATGTGCCTAAAGCAGTAACACGCAAAGCAATCCGCAGGCATGATTTTTAAAAATGAATAAGGGGGATAAAAAGACCTTTTTTTCATTTGAGTACTAGGGCTCCTCTCTTCATATGCTTAGTGATCTCTTCGTTGTCTCTTTCTACTTCTTCTCGGGTTCACTACGACTCTTCTTCTTTTCTGTTTATTCTAGATTTGCTTTTTTCTTATTTTTCTTCTCCTTCTGTGTGTCTTCTTCTTTTCCACTTCTAAGTTGATGATAATTTCAATTATTTTCTCTCATCCTGTCACAAATTATTTCTGTTTTTCTTTTTCGTTCTCTATTTCATTTTCTATTTCTAACATCTTTATTCAAGTACATTTTAACGATGTTTTGAAAGAATTTTTGGAATTAAGTATGTTATTGTTGTATATGATATTGAAAGCAGTAGAGTCAGTTTGCAGTTTTGATGTTACAAATAATAAATTTCCATATGTTAGCTATTTTAGTGTTTCATCCTAAAATTGTACGCTTAACTATAAAGAAGGTACACTGTACACATGTGTCTTGCTTCTCACTTATTAATAGTCTCAGAAGCAATTCGAATTATTGCACTTCTTACTTTCTAAAAGACTACAGAGATGCATTTATCATCAAACTCAACATGCCCTCATTGATGACAGTTATAAGCTATGACCTATTCCTCCTATCTTGATGGACAGTGACCAAGTATGGAAGCATAACTCTCTTATCATTACGAATAACGTCCACACCACGGCCTTTCCTAATGACGGGACCTTGCAAAGAACTGTATCCTACAAAGGTGCTTAAACTAGAATCTTAACCAAACACAGCTAAGAACCCCTTTCCACCTCAGAGTTGGTCCTTAGCATAAAATGAGGCTCTCAGGTCTCCAGGCGACAATGGCTGGCTCTCAAAACTCACATTATTGACCTTGTTTTCAAACAATTTTGATCAGAACATCCTCACTTGAACTCAACATTGTATCACTTTCCCTTCATTGGAAGTACACTTACATAGCCTTAATACCTGGTGCCGTATCCTATATCTCTTGCCTTACTTCTCCTTTCTATAGTACCCCAATGTACCAGACAAAGTATTGTCCCCAAGAGATAGTAGAATGGTTAAGATAGAGGAGTGTATCAGACAAAGCATTGTCCCCCCAAGGAGATAATTGAATGGTTAAGATATAGGAGTAACAATTTGAAACTCAGCAACAACACTCAATGTGAGCTCATCTGCTCTAACCTAGGTGGACAGGCTTATTGGCACATGTGCTTGTGGGATGTAGTAAGCTATCATGAGGACCGATTGAGATGTGTGCAAGCGTGCCTGAACACCACAGCTAAAAAAAATGTACCAAACGAAACATCTATACATGGTCACCTTGCAAATACTGCTCACTCAGTCTCTCATTTTGGATTTTCATAGTCTACTCCCTCAACAACCATCTCCAATTCTCCATTCTATTCTTTAGCTTCATTTCACTTTTAACTCACGGTCACATCTTCCACACAATACAAACAGTAAATTGACTTGTGAAAATTATTTAGGAAATAGAAGAGTAAGGAAGACTTACAGCATCTGTAAATTGACCAGATTCCCTACTTCTGCCGGTAACGATCCATTAAACAAGTTAGTCTCCAAACTCCTGAAAAATTATGAAGACTTCAGAAAATTTCAAGTAGTCATGTACAGTGAGTCTGTCTGAGAAAAGTGAAAGCAAGGGAACTCACAATATCACAAGCGAGGTCATATTTCCTATGTACTCTGGGACATGCCCAGATAACCGATTATTAGAAATAGCCCTGGAAAACTTCAAATTCATGAGAAGCTCTACATGAAAGGTTAAATTTTAACAATATATATGAATAAATTGCCTCACATGAATTCCAACTTGGTAGACGTCCATTCAGGCGGAATTGTACCACTTAAGTAGTTGCGGTTGAGATCACTGAAAAAAAAAGGTAAAATCATAATGATTTTAAAAGTAAGTAAAATTCAAACTGATTTTCTAACAATTCTTCTGGATGCTCTCAGTACATTTTCTTCAGATATGGTAACTTCGCCAGCGATGCAGGGAGGACACCTGAAAGATCCTGTCCTTTGAGAAATCTGTTAGCAATTAGAGCAGCCGCTGTCAGAATCACTAGATATTAGAAATAATCCTGTCCAGTTTATATAATCTCAATCAGTTTCATAATGCAATGAAGTAGCAATTAGATAAATAATTCCAGAAATAGTCATGTTCATCAATGTGAAATTTGAATATTTAGATAAAGACATGGTATTCTAACAATAAATCTAATACCAATCTATTATAAGCTTATACCTAGTATCATCTAACAACTTTTATTTATTCGAGATATCAACCAAAACAAACTAAGGGTGTGTTTATAAGTGGGATTCTTACTTATATTGTGGTGTTTGGAAAGTATGCGAAAAAAATATTATCCCAAAAACATTTGTAATTAGTTTACGCAAATACTATGAGGAATGGGGGTGAGGGTAGGATGTATTAGAGGGTGGGAGAAGACAATCAATGTGGAATGCCACTATGGAACTTGTTTTCCTCAGTTCCATTAACGAAGACATTTTCCTTATTTTTAACGAACTTGTATTCCTAGAAAAAATCCTCTCCAAAAATTGTTAACCAACCAAACATAGGAAAATTAAAAAAACATATTTTAGAAATGTTTTCCTTCATACCAACCACACCCTAATAAGGTCCTCAATATAACGAAAATTTGGTCTTAGCAGTTTAATCTGGACATTTAAAACCAAACATAAGTCAAGAATTTTCTTCTAAATAGAAATTCAGTAAAGGTTCTAAACTGAAACAAATTTAAAGTAGGCAGAAGCAGAACTACATTAACCCATCAATTTTCATAACTTCATCAACTACTTAACAAAACACATTCATTTGAGAGAGGGACTTACATATTTTCCACATGACAAAGATTATCAGGGAAAGTGCAATTGCATTCTAGGGTATTGTTATACAAAGGCATATCTTTCCTTTGGGGTGTGCTCCAATTTGAGTTCCCATCACAAGGGTTTAGCTTAAAATCCCAATCTTTTTTCCCCAATTGAGCAGCTATTTCTCTAAGAGCTTCCACTGCCAATCAAAGTAAATGGGCATCAACTTTCTTTCACATACATTAACTAAAAAATGAAAAAGTTCAAATCTTTTTACCTTCATCTTTAGGAAGTTGACCAGTTTGTGCTTCAATGTTGCCTGCTGTAAAGCAAATAACTATGGTGAAGAAGATGAGAAAGAAATTGAAGATTCTTGGCATGGTCCCTTAAACTTCAAAAGCTACTCATATGAAAATTTCAGAGATTTTTTTGGGTCTTTTTCTGAGAAAATGAAGTTGCTCTGAGAAAAAAAATTGTTTAAAAAAATGGAGATGACAGATTTGAGGAGAAGAAGGCAAGTTGCTGAAAACGATTTGAACTTATGGCCTATGGGGGCAATGATGCTGAACCTTTTTTATTAGTACTTCTCTATTTTATAGTATACTTTCTTTGTTTGTTTATGGTTTTTGTGACATAAAATCCTGTGTACCTGCGTGAGAAGGAGAATTTAAAATGAAAATGCTCTTTCCTTCTACATAAAGTTACTTTTACTCCCATATATTTAAATAATTAGGTTCCACATGGCATGGGCAGATAATATTAATACTAAATAGTTACTTTCTCCGTTCTAATTTACATGACATATTTCATTTAAATAAGTTTTTATTAATTTTATTTTTAAAATAATCTGAGTTATAATTGTTGTGACTTACTATGTAATTTTTAAATATATAAATCTAATTTCAAAACATTTAACATGTTCATGCCTGAACTTACTATCAAAATTTGAATGACACCACATAAATTGAAACATATAGAGTGTTCTATAGGACACCTCCATTTTAATTGATTTATCTTACTTTTTTTTAGTCCATTTTAACTATAAAGAAAATATTTTATTTCTTTTTGGATAACCTACGTAACATGATTAAGACCACAAATTTAAATGGCATTTCGATACATTCTCTCCACCTCATTTAACCCATCATCCCCATCCCGATAGGCCCCGTCCCGCCCTACCCCACACAGACCCTTCACAATATTTATTTAAATTATGTACAATACATTTTAGATAATATTTTTCATTTTAGTATTGAACACGAAAAAGTAATAAAATTGGCTTATTTTTCCATAAAATATTTCATTTATCCTATTTTGATAAATGTAAAAAAGTCATACCGACACAAAATTCAAAGGTGCACGTGGGTAAAAAGAGGAAGTACTAACAGTCTACGTGTCATTATACTTGATCCCTTTTTTAAAAAAAAAGAAAGGAAAAGGGACGGATTTACCCCTGAACTTTAATAAATGGTACGTATATGCCCTCCGTTATACTTTCCGTCCACATAAATCCCTGTCGTCCAATTATAGGTACACATATACCCCTCTCACTAACGGACCCCTAATTTCTTACACGTGTCTTAATCCTATTGAACTACCCGTTTGACCCTTTTTTTTAACCTATAACCCAACTATCCGCCCCATAACCAATACCCACCCAATTTCCTCTAAAAGGAATCCTAATTAAAACACCCAAATTAACACACCCAAAGTGATTTTAATCTATTAAAACTACTCTCTTTGTTCGAAATCAACTTACTGAGACCCATGCAATCTACCAATTGCAAATCTGAAGCAAACTGCAACATGTCTGAGAGCTCTCCGTTACTGAAAGTTTCACACTTGGAGACAATTATCTCCCTTCTTGACTTGTTGAATGGTATATAAATTGAAGTCTTCCCAACTTCAATACAAAATCGTTTCAATCTTTTCATCCAGGTGTAGTCTCTATTGAAAATCGATGGGTTACCCAATATAATAAAAAGACAAGTCACATTGTGTAGAGACGATAGCTCATCAAAAGAAGTTGATCCAAGACAACTACCCATCATATCTACTATTTCAATGCTAGAAAATTTGAGGAAAAATCCTTGGCTGATGCTGCTCTGCAAATCAGATGCAGGCATATTTAAAACCCTCAGATTTGTCAACTTGTCCATTCCTTCCGACAGGTAACATAACATTGTACTATCACAATCAAGCAATTGCAAATTGCAAAGATTACCAATAGATGCTAACTCTTTCAACCTGCGGCAATTTTGTAATGTTAGAGCATGTAGATGACATAACTCCTCGATGGAACAAGGCAATGTTCTAATACCAGTTCCACTTAGGTCCAGAACTCTTAGAATTGGAAATGACAAAAAGAATTTATCGGACGGATTTTGGTGTGTTAATTTGGGTGTTTTAATTAGGATTCCTTTTAGAGGAAATTGGGTGGGTATTGGTTATGGGGCGGATAGTTGGGTGGATATTTGGGTTATGGGTTAAAAAAAAGGGTCAAACAGGTAGTTCAATAGGATTAAGACACGTGTAAGAAATTAGGGGTCCGTTAGTGAGAAGGGTATATGTGTACCTATAATTGGACAGCAGGGGCTTATGTGGACGCAAAGTATAACGGAGGGCATATACGTACCATTTATTAAAGTTCGGAGGTAAATCCGTCCCTTTTCCAAAAAAAAATTAAGGATGGGCAATGCCCATACATAAATGGTAAATAATGCAAAAGTGCAGATAAAACTACTAATAATTAAATTTAGAATTCTAAAATATCATTAATATAATTAATTTGATCGTAAACAGGCCAAGTAGAATAAAATAATATGAATGGAGGGAGTATGCATGAAGCCAATCTAGAAATTGTTCTAATTGGTTTCACACTAATGACACTATTATGATAAAATATATCTGAAGATATAATTTTTTTTGTTTTAAAATTAGATAAGTATGACAGTTGGCAAAAAAAAAGCATGACAGTTGGCAGCTGGTACCTACTTTTACATCATTTAGTTAAACTTACTTAATTAAGACACTAAAGTCCAAGTTTATAATTATTACTATTCAACTTGTGTTCTTTCATCTCTTTTTGCTTTTTTACTTTTATTATTTTCTCTCTTTTTTTGGTTTTGTGAGTTTGCCTGTCTTGAATGTCTGACTATGATTTTCAAAAGACCAATTTTAAAGACTACTTTTTAGTATATATCCATCTATCTATATTCTATTCTGCATTAAAAGCATAAACTCCCAAACTTAAATGTTAAATTACTATAATACTTTTAATTAAAAATATTTAATTTATTTTATTTATTAATTTAATTAATTTTACTATATTGAAAGTAGATGTCTTTTCAAATTAAAGGATTGTGACTTTTTTAATGAGTTGTGATTTTTCCAAAGGGTTGTAACTTTTTTGACGGGTTGTGACTTTTTCAATGAGTTGTGACTTTTCCAAAGGATTGTAATTTTTTCGAAGGGTTATAAATTTTCTAAAGAGTTGTGCCTTTTCCGATAAGCAGTAACTATTTTGAAAGGTTGTGACTTTTCGGATAAGGCACAATTAACACCTATTGATCATACTACTATTTGATAGATATAAATAAAGGGGTTTTCTCACACTTTTAAACTACAATTTCTTTAAGTTCTCTACTCTTCTTCTTCTTAAAAAGTCTCAAGTGTTAATTGCAAAATTTGATTAAGTTCGAAATTCAACGAAATTCACGGTACCTCATAAGAAAGAGTTGGTGAAAAAATTGTAGTAAATCATTCATCAATTCACACTCGTATTTTTTCTTACCATTTTTATGAGTTAACAGTGACGAAAAGTTGTGGGAGAGACAATAATATTAAACAGATATGAAAAAAGACATATGATTTGGGTAAGATATTTCTTCTTTGTTGTTTTGTTTTTTTATACTTTTCCCTCAAACGAAAGAGTTTCTTCCTAATTTTGCTAAAACAATGGGTATCAACGTAGTCCATTGAATTATTAGTTTTGATGTTAAATTCACTATTTCAAAAATAGACTTTCACTTTTACATATAATATGACAACATAGCCATGATAATAACTATTTTTAATAGATATGTATGGTAAAATGAACGGAAAAAGTAAAGTGTTGATGGCAAGAGATTTAATTCAAATGAAACACTAGAGTGAATATAGCATGAACATATATTTTCGTCTTCCTTCTTCATCGGCAATGTATTGTTCCATATAACTTTTTTTTATGTCACAAGATACACTCCTTACTAGCTATATAAAAATAGATAAGAAAATAGTGATGGATCATAAAATGATCTTAAATCAAATTAATGATTCTATAAATAACACTTTAAATTTTATTCATCTATTAATTTTTATTATTGAAAAATTTAAATATTTTATATCATGATACAACTTCTATAAGATACTAGATACTTTCATTAGACAACAACTATATGATATGTATGCGACAGAAAAAAGGAGAATACTACAATTCCACAAAGATAAGGTACAAACTTAATGAAATGAAATATTTTTCACCGTAGGTGATGCTATTCATATATTAAAATTAAATTATTCTACTGAAGACTATATAACCATCATTCATGATAACAACCAAGTACACTTTTGGTAAAATTACCTCTCCGTGATAGTCTTACTCAAATATTAATTGAGTAATAATATTCTGTAAAAGATATGTTACATATAAAGATAAAATATTGAAATACTTATGGTAATCCTTATTAGTGTCATGTACATACTAAATTTCAAGTATGAATATTTAAGACGAAATTTGTACTTAAAATGGTGTACATAATTTATGTTCATAACCTCAAAAGAAAAGGCTATTGGTGACATTTTTCGAATGGATATTTTTTTCTATTTTGTTGGTTAGATTTTTTTACAAAATTGAGTGAAGTAAGAAATAATATTATTAATGAAATGTCATTTTCTCCCATATTTAAACTTTGAATGTATTTTGAAATGTTTTAATGATATCTGGTCATTTTGATTTCAAAATACAAGTAACTTTATGACAATATATATTAATTATTTAAAAACACTTGTCCTATGTTCGTTCAATTATAATAATTTACTAAAAAAATTTAATTTAGTAAGATTAATTCTATTTTACAACATCATATACTATATATACGATACACACGTGCAACGCACGTGCCGTGAAACTAGTTATATTAAAAAACGGAAAACTCATGCACTTATAATAAAATGAAATGTAGCTACTAAATTTTTTTTAACACTTGACATTCAAATATAAATCAGTCATGTCTTCATATTTTATAAGAAGAAACTATTTTTTCATATAATATATATTAAAGAAAAATGAAGGTGTATTATCTTTACGAAATAAAAGAAAAGGTCTAAGCTAAATTCGCATAATAAATAGATCATTATAGTGTCAAATGGTCAAGATCAACTTCTTCTTCTTCTTTTTTTTTAAAAAAACTTATCAAAAATATTTTTTTTAAAAAGCAATTTCTATTTGAGTGATAATTTTTAAAAATAGCTTTTATGTATTAAAAAACAGACACTACCTAAATAAACTTGGTTTGTTTTTTTACCAAACACTTTTATTCTTAAAAATATAAGTGCATTCAGAAATTTAAAAAGTATATATTTCGTCTTTTAAAAATTTGGCCAGTATCAAACTCATAAAACAATAAGTTTGAAACTTTTCAATTGGTGACCTTTGACTTTTCCTTGAACAAATATTTAAAACATGCATATCATCAAATAATATTGCATCAGTTGGTTATCTTTTTGTTTACGTTAACAAAACAATTAGTATAATATTATTAAATAATTAGTATTTACGTTCATCATGTTTTGTTTACTCCAATCTAATCCATGTTGCTTGGCAGGGTAGAGCTAGGTAGGGCTGTGAGATCCAAAGTTAATGCATTCTGTCGTAAATAGAACTCTAGCTCTATTTGTGACGTTGAGTTTCTCGAGTAATATTATTTTTCATGTGGAACTACACTATGGGTATGTATGTGTTGTTCGAAACGACCAATAATATTCTAAAAGCATTTTATCTTTTTCTTCTTATGACTTTTTGTTTTTCCTTTTCAATTTTATACCAAGATCCCTATTCAAACATGGAGGTTGGTTACATGGCAGAAACCTTCTAATGACTGACTGAAATGTTGGTACTGATGGTAGCTTTATAAGGGAAAACTGGTATTGATGGTATGATCAGAGATGAGAATTTAGATCATGTTTCTCGGGATACTTAAAAATATCGACGAGTGTGTGTCGGATGGATTTGACACGGGTGTGGTAAAGTTTTGGAGAGTTCGAGAAACATAGTGGAGAAAAAAGTGTAACAAAAAGTTGTCATGTTTCAAAAGTGCAGCAGCAGAAGAAAAAAATGTTGCATCCTTAGCCTCAAAATTGAAACATGTATTTACATTATACAGCAAGCCTGCTATAAAAAAAATTGAACAAATTGCTTAATTACAAGTATAAATACACATGGAGTGGTCTAGCACCCTCGAGAACACAAGAAGTTAGAATGAGCCAGGCTTACCATGGATGAAATGACATTACGTGTCTGTTTGATCTTGAAACTGAACTTAATCGAACATATTAGTTGTAGATGCAGAAGAAGAGCCCATGTCAGTTTGAATAGTTATGGTGTTTTGAGTTTGGGTTTGAATTAGCTTCTGAATTTGCCTCTCTTGATGAAAATCTTTCATGGCTTTAAACCTCAGATCATTGGAATAAGTACTTGCCTCTGGAATTTCATCTGGAATAGCGATTCGTCCTTCAAGCATAGACACTACCTCGGACATGATAGGCCTGAGTGAGGGAGTGGCACTAGTGCACAAGAGTGCCACTTTTACTATTTTTTCCACTTCTTGTTTATTAATATCAGACCCCAATCTCTGATCTATGAGCTCCTCTATACTCCCACTTAGATGCAAGTGACAGGCCTGTAACAGTGTAGCTTTTCAGGCACAGCCAGTAATTTCAATGGAAGAGTGAAAAATGAAGAAAGAATTCGAAGATCTTTATATTGCCATCGAAACATTCAAGCTGAGCCTTGATAAGAGAGATACAACAAGCAAACAGGGATCAGATTTATACCCAATCTAAGAG
The DNA here is from genome assembly GCA_029582725.1 of Solanum chiquidenum. NCBI lineage: Eukaryota > Viridiplantae > Streptophyta > Magnoliopsida > Solanales > Solanaceae > Solanum > Solanum chiquidenum. Next base: position 28,750 of record JAJOOS010001420.1, on the reverse strand, counting down.
ACAAATGCTAGTGTGGCTCGGCATGTAGTTATTGTTGTTCTTTCCACTGACAGTTTCCAAAAGTACAACTCCAAAGCTGTAAACATCTGCCTTGTCGGTCAAATAACCCCAGAGTGCATATTCTGGTGCCATGTATCCTCTGCAAGTGTAAGATTAGAAGGTTTGTCAATGTAAAATACTTTAGACTTCTAGCTGGAAAAGTAGTGACCTTACATTGTTCCAGCAACTCGAGTACTAATATGGGTATTCTCTTCTTCAGTGAGTCTAGCTAGTCCAAAGTCGGAGATTTTGGGATTGAGTTGTCCATCCAGAAGCACATTGGTAGCTTTGATGTCCCGATGTACAATTTTTAGGCTTGATTCCTCATGTAGAAAAGCTAGACCTCTTGCTATTCCGAGACAGATCCTAAACCTTGTAGGCCAATCCAGATTCAATCGGCTGTTCTCTGAACCAGAAAATTCACCACTGAAAATCTTGACCCAGAGGATAACTACATTTCTACATAAAGAGGACACGGAGTAATTACCAAACAAAACGCTCGCAAGGCTATTGTTATCTAAGTATTCATACACAAGCAGTAACTGGTCTGCTTCAATACAGCACCCATGAAGCTTAACCAGGTTGGGGTGTTGCAAACAGGATATCGTGCTAATCTCATTCAAGAATTCACGGTTGCCTTGCTTTGATTGAGAGGAGAGCTGCTTCACTGCAACTAGTGTACCATCAAGTAATTGACCCTACACCAAATCATTTGTTAGATTCCACGGGGTAAGAGGATAGAACCAGTGCGCAGCAGCTAAAGGCAGATGAATTATGAGCCACATGTATTCCCATGCTCAAACTCAGAAGGTTTGGGTTAATAGAATTTGAAGGTTTACATGTTTATGGAAACAGCGCCAAGTCTCGTAGGCAGAGGCACAATGTGACATGATGTACAAGTAAAAGAAAAATCACTAGTCTCCAATTATTAGCATACCTTGTAAACAGGACCAAAACCACCTTCGCCAATCTTGTTTGAAGCATCAAAATTTTTAGTGGCAGTTCTTATTTGTTTCAGAGTAAAACAAACCATCTGCAGCTCTACACCATTGAGATCTGTCCAAAAAATAAGTAGAGATGAGTTACAGAATTTTGTGTTCTCTTGTGATAAATAAATTCTTATCATTGCATTAGCATTGACATGGCTATCTTTTTCTTGAAATGGTAAACCCCACTGCTCCTAAACTCTTACACAAATACCTACTGTTCTTAAAATTCATGTACCAGTAAAATTTGATACAACGAAAATGTGTAACTAGCATCAATTAAGGTGTTTCTAGATTTGATACAATAATGATGAGTCTCCTAGGTTGTCACAAAATAATGAATCTCCTAGGTCAATCAATGTGTTAAGCTATTACATTAAATAAGACTTTGGATTTCAAGACCTTCAATATGATTAATCATGCATGTTTGTATTTTGATCACTTTCGAATATACAATGGATTGCATTCAACAAAATTCACCAATGAGTAGATTAATAACTACTATTTAAATTCGCAATTTTAGAAACTTTTCAAGCTCACCTCTTCTTTTACTTTTTCTACATAGACAGCCTTTCCACCAAAGAATGCTCAGTACGGAAAACGTGATACATGCAGCCAAAACTCCAACAATAATATAAACTATTGTGGTCTTTCTGTCCTTGTTTGAACAGAACTTGAAAACTGTACCAAAAGAAAATGAAAAAAGGGTAAATCAGAGCAGCAAAGTGAGCAGAACCATTAATGCAGGTCATCATTCATTTAAAAGACTGAAGGAGCGGCATGCTTTACAAAATCCATCTATCTACAGAACCATCCTCTAACTCAAGCATAGATCAGGACTTCGATCCAAGCTATGGCTCCATTTACAAGCCTTATTGGCATCTCCACTTGCCAAATGCTGTGAATTCATTTTTCCTCCATGTTTAGAAACTTCCTTAAGCGCTAATTATTGCACCAAAATGATGAATAAGTATATATTTCTCCATTTCTATGTTACCATAATTTTGAATGAAGTAGCAGTTTCTTGAAAAGATAAGGAGGAGTGGAGGACAGCGGGATAAAATGAGAAACGTGCAAGGGAAACACCAAAATTCATTTTCTTGCAAGTTCATGACAACAAGAAAAGATGTACTCTTGTCCAGTTTCTCTTGAACTTCATTCCATTTGTCTTGACCTACTATCTTTTTTTTCCATTTCCCGGAAAGGGAACTCTTTCCTTACATGGAAAAATCAACAAATTCTAAAGTCAAACTGATATATAAACTCCTCTCACTATTTAATACTACCAATACACTATTTTAAGATTCACATCATTTTACATATATCGACTGCACACTGAATAAAATAATTCATTCAACTAATTTTTTAATTGAATTCTGTATAATACAGTAGACTATACAAAATCGGACAAAGGAGATAGATAACAGGAAGACTGAGTTGCATCATGAGCCCACAGGTCCTATAGGCTATAACATGATGCTCATCACAGTTACTGCAAATACACCATAAAGTAACTTAACGGTAACGGCTCGAGTACGAAAAGGGATTGATAGATACACACATTTGTGCAGTGATGAATTGACCTTCTTTCACATGCCACGCATGAGATAAAACCAAATGTAGAAAGAAGAGAAGGAAAAAGTATGTTATCAAAAAGAAGATAAGGAAAAAGTACAAGTCGGAAGTCAAACAATCCCTGTAAATCCACCCAAAAATATAAAAAGTAAGTAGATACATACTTGAGTCAACTGAGATAGCTGATATGAGTGAACCATAATGTCCCCTAAGAGGAATGCGGGCAGTGCCCTTGCCAGCCCAATAAAATCGGATCTCCAAGACACTATCTGTTACAGTAGCATTAAAGTATCTGATCACAGGCCTTAGGACTCCAAGAGCTTCCTCTTCAATATTAAAGTCTTTCCAGACTAGTTTCTCCTAAAATAAAAAGAGGGTCATTCAAGAATGTGAATCAGCTAAATAACTCTAAAGGGAACTTCATCATTCAGGATAAGCACCTGGATATATATATCAAAGATGCGCCTTCCGAGACTGTTATATGTACTGTCGTTTTTAAATATTATCTCAGCAAAGTGCAGACTAACATTGTAACTCCCATTCTCCAAGCAATAATGGAAATAAGTAAGTGAAAGTGGAGAAACCCTTGCTCTACTATACAGTTCAGACAGGTCAGTTGATGGTATAGTCTCAATAAAACGTGTATTCTGATCATTATCATCATCCATGAAGTCTCCGGTGCTACTAAATCCCCAGTACTTATCACTGCGGAAATTTCTTGCAGAACCACCTTCAACATGAGCATCTCCATCAAAATCAATAAGCCTGTTGTTTTCTGTAATAGCAACATCATTTCCTCCACAATTCACATGCAAGGAACACCCATCTGCCATGTAACCAAATGGACTAGCATGGTTAGAGAGAGATATCTAGAAACAATCGTCACATAGACCCTTATTACCACAGGCAGCAAAGACTACCAAATTTGCAATGCATAGATACATATAAATGTCAGACTGTCAGTTGTTGAAAATCTAATAACAAGCCTTCAGTAGGATACATGACCTCAAGAGTGTTGGTCCAGAATAGAGATTTTTGTAACTGAAAGCACATTCATTGCTAACTTGCAGACAATATCTGTCAGCTATTCTTTTTAATGTATTGATATGTTTTTCTGCACGTGTAGTAGGTTAGGAGAATCACTTCTAAATAATTTATTTTCTTCTTTTTGATATTAGTACAGGCATAATACATTATAGATTAAAGTGCATCTAGTGGATGCATGTAATATTACATTAACTTAAAGCTATAGTCCCTTTTCAAATGTAAAGAGTCAACAAACTCCAAAAGTGCTTCTATGTCATCAAAGGAAGTAACCTTGCACCAGAAATCTAAAAGCTGAACAGGTGTATTAACTGTGGATTAAAGTTTTTGTGTCCTTCTAATGTTCTGCTCTCTCCAGATTACCCACATAACGCAAAGATGAGTCATGTTCCAGAAACTTCTGTTGGTTCATTTATTCTTTCTCCATTTCCAACTGAATAACAATTGTGTCAGAGATTTGGGAATCAACTGGTGGGATCTATAAAACATACTACAGACCTCATCAGCTACAGCAGAGTGTAAAACCAAATGATCCACATTTTCATTTCTCACATGTAGCACCTGTTGCATATGGTGATTTCATAAATTACAAGCCTCATAAACTGCAGTCCACCAAAAGCACAATAATTGTAGATGAGCTCTCTTTTCCCACAACAGATCCCCTGGGCAATGGATGATACAGTCTACACAGCCAGATAAGGGCATAAGGCCTTATATGCTCCTTTTACAGAAACAGACCCTCACCTATTGTCCATCTCAGATAATCCTCTGCTCCTGCAACCATTCCTTCTCCTCCAATTCGACAACAAAATAGTCCAGCTGTCCCCCAACATTCCTGGCAATTTCTTCCAAATTTAATGTCCACCGATACTCGTTTAGAAACTGAGATAAGGAAAAGCTGTAAAATTAAACAAATTTGTGAATTGCTCTCAGAGTGATATATTCCTTGCCAAGTATATAACAGAATCTTATAATCCTTCCATCGCCAGACTTGAACTGTGTGTAAGTCATGAATTTATCCCATAAACCTCTTATCCCTACACCAACTCTCCTTCGCTCTTTATTTTGCATCTCTGACTGCTTTCTGCAGCGTGTTATGTTCCTCTCAGATATCTCCAAAATCATTTAAAGAGGAGACTCTTATCATGCATCTTCAATTTCCTAATTGCCAGACCACCACACCCCCACCACCACACACTTCTTTGATTGTATAACTGGTTTAAATATTAGAAATGGAGGAAAGGAAGATGAGAAAACACAAAAGAACTGCAGTTTCGAATATGAAAAGAATTGTTCTTTCTTATGTATTACTTGATGAAATGTCAGTGAGCACAAATATACTTACATCTTGGACAAGTTAAATCCTCTGTACACGGAAGAACGTTCTTACTGTAGAAGAAAGCAAAAGAGAGATTGGCCTTAGATATATGCTCAGAAGTAAAGAAACAAATCTTAAAGTAAAGCATTCATTTATCCATTTAGTTAGCTGTAAAAGCTAATATGAGAAACAAAATGAATGAGAAGATCCATCTTACAGAGTCCCTGCAACTGCAGAGCTCCTGTACAGGTTTATGTAATAATTCCTGTCAAGGGAACAATTATCAGAACCATATGATACATTGTCACTAAAAACATGAAAGAGAAACGAACAGAAGGATTCACTGACGTGTTTTGCCGACAAGCTGGTTGTTGAGGGCCTTGCCAAGTAAAGTTATTGTAGGAAAGATCACTGTACATGCAATTTGAATTCTTAGAAGTCATAATCCGGAGTACTATAATGATAAGAATGCAATCCATTAACATTTTAGAGGTGAAAAAAACAAAGAAACTATAGAACTACACACAGATATAGTACTAAAATAAAAGTCAATAATTTCCCTGAGATTTCAATTTAACTATGTCTCTGAGAAAATATCACTCTGCATATATGATGCCATGAAAGTGTCTACACTTCCATTTCAAGACAATGTGAGGCACAAATATATTATAAAAGAGAATAAAGATGATATTACACGTACACATTTATTCCGTTCTTCAAGATTGAGGCAGGTATATCTCCACTGAGCATGTTACCAGATAAAAACCTATTAAAGCAGTATCACAGTTAAATAACTAAAATGCGGAAAATAGTGAATTAGATTTCCCTGCATTGTTGAAAATAATAATAATACCATCTTAAGAGTATTTAAGAAATAAAAAACTTGGCAGTATACTCACACAAATTTAAGCATACTTCTTGCACTAATGTCATTCGGAATCGTACCAAAAAGCTTATTGAAACTAACATCCCTGCAGTAAGTTCAAACATAGAACACAAGAAATAAGAAGTGGTTTTCTGTCTGTAGTCTCATGAAGGGGCAAAGGAGGAGGCCCAATTTATATATCATAAACCTTGCTAGAGTTACATGAATGTCATAGTACCTTAAAAAATAAGATTAGAGACGACGGTGTATTAAACAGATCAAAGGTAAAGAATAGGAAACAAAGTATTGAAGTTAGTTGGTTAACTAGTGATAGTTAGCTGATAAAGTTAGTTAGGAATAATCAGATTCTGTTAGGATCAATAACTAACAAATGATGAGCTGGATGTAGGTGTATGTGTAGTAGCTCTAGTATAAATACAAAAGCTTGTATCTACTCTCATTTTACACTGAATGAAGATATTTTGATTCCCTTTTCTTCTCTCTGAGTTACAGAAATAGTTCTGCCATTAATGTAGCTCAAATCACAAAATCAACACAAAGTTTAGTGGATATTGAAGTGTTGGCTACGATGAACACTTCTGTTTTTTTTTAATTATTGGAAAGGATGATGAACACTTCTTTTTTTCCTTTCAACAACACCTTCAATCTGTAGATACTTACTCACCGTGGTTCACAAAGTTTATGGATTGTGGTTCACATCTATGATGATTGCTATACACATGATTCAACTTCTATCTAATCAAAATCAAAGCTATCAAGCTCCAAAGAATCCCCACAAATTAGTAAACTGGGCCTTTGTATTCCAGCCCCAGCAACTATGGCTGTTAGAATTGGGAATATTCACTAGCTGGCAGGAGAGGCAATTGTATTAAGGTGTTCATTCCTGAATTTTGGGTTTCTCGATTCTGTTTTTGCATTTTGCTTCTCATTATTATTTACCTATAATGAATTTGATGATTTTTAAATCTCTGCCACTAGAAAATATAAAGAAGATAGCTATATGATGCCTTGTGAGTTCTGTATACTGAACAGCCTTGACTTGTTCTATTCTTTTTAACGCAGGAAATGAGAATTCACGGACAAGCCAGAGGAAGACAGAATAACCAGCTTATACACTACTTCTATTCTGTTTTGTCTCAATTTGGGCTGAGGTCCCAAGAGGTGAAAAGTAAAATCATAAGCCAAAGTCTTTCAAGCTTAAATATCATGTATTGCCTGAAGCCCCTTGGGCTAGGTGAGCCACATACTCCCTCCGTTCTAAAATAAGTGGGTTTTTAGCTTGGGCACACCCCTTAAGAAACTACTCATTCCTAGAAAATAAAATGTATTTTTACTAACTTATCCTTAATAAATACCTTGAAAAAGATGTAGCTCTTTAGTAGTTTCTTTGTTATGTAAAACTTCCTTTATTTATATAAAGGTAAAATTGGAAGAACATCATTAATGTCTTCTTGATTATATAAAACGCCAATTATTTTGAAACAAAATGAAAAGCTAAAAATACCATTTATTTTTGAAATGGAGGGAGTATGATAAGATGGACATCATTCAACATTTTAGGTGTTCAGTCATTAGATTTGAGGTTTACAAAAGGAGCCTCCTCTAGAGGCCATCATTTGGGAATTCTGGAATGGTTCACCACAACAAGTACTTCTTTCAGAAGAGGTAATTGTGAGAACCTTAACAAGAAAGAACCATATTGGTGGAAGAAAGGAAGTGTTTACTTATAAGATGAGAACTTCGGCTTTGTAATAACTCAAAGAGTCTTTAAGGCCAAGTGGAAGGTCCAGCTATCAGTACAAATGTTTCAAAGTTGACTGTCAGTATTGTTCAAGCCTATTGCATGTGGACACGAAGTTTAGCATCATACATGTAAGGATAATGTGTAATGCAGACAAAGGAATACTCATTTTTGCAAAATTATAAGTGAACTACTTACAATGTTTGTATAGTTTTCAGTTTCCAAATATATCCTGGAATTACTCCCGAAAGGTTGCAGTTTCTCAGTACCCTGAATCCAATGATTAAACAGCACTAAGAAGAGATCCATCAAACTTAGATGCCACTAATAATTTGGAATAAACTCCCAGCAACTTACAGTCTCTCTAGGTCTGGCATGTTAATTAGAGGAGGAAATTCATGCATTGGTCCTTTTATGTCGCTAATCCTCCTGAATAAGAGACTCAAACATGAGAAGTCTCCATACAGTAAAGAGATCCATAAACTAAAAGAAAGAAGTAGATTAGGTATATTTAAGAGTTCTGTACTCACAGATCGGTTAACATATTGAGAAGAGATATGCTTGATGGAATGGGACCCTCTAAACCGGTAGCATGCAGCTCTCTTCATTGATTATCCAGAATAAGAATTAAATACTTGAGACTATGATATTATTCTGCTATCAAAGATCTTTCAAGATCCTCTGACATCAAAAGAGAAATTCTTACAATTTTGTAAGTTGTTTCCATTTCTCTATAAAATCTGGAATAGGTCCACTGAGATTGTTATCACTTATCCTACTGCAAACAAAATATTGTTAAACATAGTCTTCAAATGACTAGCTATAAGAATAATGCTAGAACCATGTACTTACAAATCTGCTAAATTTACAAGTCCAGAGAGTGACACTGGCAGCTCTCCCTCCAGTTGGTTGGAGGACAATATCCTGAAATTAAGATCATGTTTCTCCATTGGATATTGTATCTATTTATCCCCCGGAATCACAACTCATATGGACAGACCTAAAAGAGAAAAGGAAAAGAAGGGTCTTACAGCGCCTTTAAGTTTATCAATTTCCCTAGTTCATCAGGAATAATGCCTGAGAATCGGTTTCCTTCAAGGTTTCTGGTCAAAGATTGCTACATAGATTAGTGCACTGCTGATTTTTTGGGGAAAATAATGAAATAAACAGAACTGAAAATGAGATAATGCTTAGATTAATGAGCAGGAGCATGTCCAGACACTGCATCAAAGAGAAAACCAAACTATAGCATAAATGCTGTTAACCACTTCATTCATTATACTTTAAAAGAAAATTCCATAAATTCAAAATTGGAGTTGGACAAAAGATTATTTCAGAAACTTTCTTCAAAAGATGTTCAAACAGCTACATAAGAAATGAAGATGAGAAATCAGATAAGATAATCAAAATTTGATACATACATATAGGTAAGGCTGGTAATGTTTCCCAGTTCCTTCGGTATTTCCCCTGACAACCGGTTCACAAGAACAGAGCTGGATCAAAAAATTTGCAGTTACAATTGATGATTAACAACCTTCATAACAGCTGTTTTAACAATATATTAAATGGAGCTTACATGGAATTTAACTGGGTTGACGCCCATTCGGTTGGTATACTACCACTGAGGTAATTGTATGCAAAATCACTGAAAATTGAGAATATGTGAATTCAGTTAATTATGCTTAGCAAAATTTGAACATTGAATTAAATTATACGGGAAATAAAAGCAAATGTGACAATAGCATTCAAAAGATTCTTACACTTTTTGAATGTAAGGAAGCTTTACCAGTTCAGGTGGAAGAACGCCAGGAAGATTTATACCCTTAAGAGTACTGCATAAGTAATTTCAAGAGTCAACAATGTAATTTAGTTTATCTAACATTATGAATAGATATCCTATTCTTGTTTAGAAAATGAAACCAATTATAGTCACATAATACTGAAAGGAACCACTTTAAGATGGTAAGGTATATAATGCATTGTACACAAAAGTGAAAATAGTCAATGACATCAACTTGCTCTTCATATATCTCAGAAAGCCTAAGATTTCATCAAATATATAATGAAATTGTACACAATCTCAAGCCATAAAGATAAAAGATATCTTTGGCGAAGGCACAGCTTATATATTTGGCAAAAATGGAACTCCCTTTTTTTTTCAGGGGAGCCTCCCTTGGAGCAATGTCCAAGCAGTTGACGTGTAACTAGGAGACCACAAGTTCAACCTGCAGAAATAACCTCTTGCATAAACACAAATAGTGGGAGCATAGTGCACCTGGCTCCCCTTGATCTGTAACTTCCTCCTATATCTTGTTCCTTTTAGTTGTCCGAGGATATAATTTTAAGGTTGTAGCAAAGATGTAGGAAATGGAATGCTAATACAACTTAATAAAGCATGGTTATGGGTTCTCTAACAGCAATGGCAAGACATCAGTAACTTAGGACTTAATAGCTACTTTCTCCAAATTATCTACGCAGGCTCTCCAAACACATAATGTGCTATAACCAAAGTCAAGCAAGATGATGAAAAATTACATAGCTACTATGTGGCAGGCAGTATCATTTCCTATACTGCAGTTGCATACAACATCAGTTTCGGACCAACTAGGAAGATCAGTTGTAACCCTGACTGCTTCAATCTGGCACAATTCACCATTGAATTTCCAGTGTGTCGCTCCCATTGTAGTGGCGATTTGTTCCATAATGTCCACTGAGAAATTACCAAAGCATATGCCAAATAACAGGTTGTTAGCCAAATGATGCATATCTTACAAGATAGTTGCAAAAGTCCAATTCAAGTGCAGGAAGCAGAAAACCCCTAAATAGTATATCTCACCAAACAAAATCAGAAGTTTCAAAACACTGGAAGCTCCACACCCCTGCCCACATTTTGGAATTGAAAAATCAATTGGCCAGAAACTCCTCCCCCCAACCACCACCAAATACCCTTTCTAGTATATTCTCGTCCTGTATTTCTCTCCATTGGGTTCTACATTTTGGAGTTACGCTACAAAGATGCAGCAACTTCCCCTAGCAAATGTGTAGAACCCTGCATCATTTGAATACCCTATTTTACCAGATTGCATTAGTTCCTGGACAACAACATACCACAAGTGGGGTCTGGGAGGGTAGTATACCCAGACCTTACCATTACCTCGTAGAGGTAGAAAGGCTGTTTCCGAAAGATCCTCCCATTAGTTCCTAGACAAAATACTAAAATTTCCAGCCTTTTGTTCTTATAAGTCTAAATTTCCAGCCCTAAAGTAAGACTATCATATAGGAAGCTTTTTTAAGTAAGCATGCTCCATTTTTTTCTACAATACAAAAAAAATTAACTGATCAGAGCCTTATGTTCTTCACATTTCCTCTAGTAAGAGACTCAAAATTGATCTTTTCTCAAGAAACTTAACTGAACAGGAGGAAGAACAAGAAATAAGTTCAAAATTTCATAATTCTTGATTTCTTGCACAAATTTGACTTTGTAGTAAAATCCCATATACCCTTCATGCACCCACTCAACAACCCATCCACTAAAACTGAAAAAAGCTATAAAATTTACCTTCTTCTTGGGAAACTCTTGTTGAGTCACCCAAATTCATCAACATGAAGCAGTTCACTGCAAGAATCCATGAAAGAACAACACTTTTTAGTGGCAACATTTTTTTTTCTTCAAGCTCCAGCCTCCAAGTGATACACAGTACTGTTGGACGTACAAAATGTACACCTAAAATTCTATCCAAGAAATGATTCAGCCTAAAAGCTGGGTCTTTTTTTTAATTATTAGTAAGGCAAAAGTTCTATGGGATTCAAAATAGTGTACCATAAATAAACAAGAAAAACTATGTGTGTATAAATTGAGCTAGCTGTTTACCAACTTCCTATACATAAACAAAAACAAAGTTTGTTTGTTTTCAGAGAAATTTCTATAATGTAAAAAACTGAAACTTTAGAGAACAGTCAATGGCAACTGGGGCACGTGAGATTTCTTAATCTTTGATGTGTTAGGCGTGGACCCCTTCGCTACCCACTTGATATTTCAATTTAATTCTTTATGACTATTCATATGTAATACTATTGGACAAGATAGAGACATTCAGGATTAAATATTACTCCCTTCCCTCCGTTCGTTTTTAGTTGTTCAGTATTTTTGCTGATATAAATAAAAAATAAATATGTATTTGTGCTATGATAAACAGAAAAAGTAATTTAATTTAGGTAAAAAAAAAAAAACTACAAATAGAAGGACTATAATAAGGAATTGTCAGACCTATAATTAAGATTAATTAAATAAATTTAAATTCTTTAAATGGTTAAGTTAGGTAAGATCATGTCAATTTGCAGATAAAAGTAAAAGTGATTATTGGATGATCCAAAAAAATAACATCATAGCATGAATGGGACAAATAAATTAAAACACCAAATCTTAATTTTGTCGCGATATCTTTAGTTTGATTTATCAGTGTTTAGCATGCAATAGAGATTTATGTATTTGCATTTTAAGAAAAATAAATTTGCATTTGTTATCAAATATATCAATTGTTTATTAATAGTTTTAGCATCTATGTTTATTAAATATGTAATTTTTTTATTTATAAAGTAATATACTCAGGATTTAAAATAATTTTTAACACTTTAATTGTATACCATCGGTTAATTAAAATGGGCTCTTCATTTATCTTTTTTAAATGTGAAATGTAATTAGTTAGGTTGGTATACTATTATATGTTTCAAACTTTATTTTCCAATGTTCCAAACTATTATTCTACTATAAATTTAAACTTTTCTTTGTGTATAATAATCCTATAGTTACATTGAATTTTCCGAGTCCCAAACCCCCTAAAAAGTCATAAATGTGTAAAAAGAAATTTTCTAATTAATGAAAACAAAAGGCACCAGGAGCTGCAAGTCAAAATTGAAAATCTAGTATAGATATAGCAAGAGTGAATTAAAAAATATGCTAGAGAAAAAATATTCAAGAGCAAATATTTAATTTGTTGACCATTAAAAGAGAATTTCATTTGAATTTTAATAACAAATTCATTTTTAATCTTACAAACAATAATATACCCGGTATAGTTTCATAAGTAGAATCTGAAGAAAAAAAAATGGATAGTAAAAAAATTATTTATAGTTAATATACCTCTAAAAAAATTAATTATCTTATAACCTTTTATCATAATACTCGACTTTTTTTTTTTTTTGTAGATAATAATTGAACAACTCATACAAACACTGAATTAAATGTAAATATTGTAATGGCTTCACACTCTGCAGGTTTTGAAAATTGACAGACTTTGACTTTTCCATTTTGTACCATTATTATATAGATTTATTGACCACTTTTTTCCTTATTACAAACTATTTTATTGGGGTCCATTCACTGAATTAATATAAATATCATGAAATTGATATATTTTGTTTGCATAGGAAAATCCTTGTTGATAATACTAATAACGACATAATTTTCAGTTAATTATGTATTTCATTCGTAAAGGTTTTTCTCACTAACAAAATATAATATCTTTAAGGATATGATTAAACTGTAGCTACTTTAGGACAGTACTAATAATTTCAAAATATTATTATGAATTAAGAATAGAATCTATTAATAAATTATGAACTATGACGGTTCTAGTTAATCTCATCATTAATTAGTGCTCCTATAAAAGTCAATAATATAAAAAATAGACATTAGTTAGAACTTAGAAGTAATAGAATTTGGATTAGGCAGTAAGCCATGATAGAATACTCCAAATTGGTAATTAACCAACTAACCCTCCACATCACCACTAAAAAAAAATTCTTTGGATTTAAGCATTGTACACTGTTTTGGGTACAATGTTTTACACCAAAAAATAATTATTGACCTGTCAATATACCTTAGCCTTATCAATCTTTTTCTATTTTTTTATTTTAATAAAATACAAACTCTAGTTTATTTTTTCTTTTGAGTTTAAATATATACATCAAAGAAGTTTTTACATCGTCAAATTATCTTTATAAGTTGTAATATGTATATTATCTTATTTTCAAAATTAAAATTTATATATTTTAAATATACCCAAAAAATACTACATCTATTGATAGGTATATAACTTAATTGGAAGTTAAGTAATCTTTCATTGACTTGAAGTTGGAAAGTCAATAGGCAATTAGTTGTTCTATCTTTCTGAATTTCTTTACGTGAGTTTTCGCCCTGCCTTTTGTGATCCTCCATAGAACACAACTTCTCCATATGATTTAACAGCCTTTTTTCTTTACCTGAGATTTCTGTTTCATTTTCTATTTCTCCCCTTGTCTCATCATTCAGCTGGTTAATTTGAATTTGCATTGGACATACCCCAATTAACGGGTAAGACACTCCCTACCAAGAATATGCAATAAACAACATTCTAACAGTTAGATATGCACGTTAGACTACGATTCACTGATTAAATTGCAACATTTTCATTGGCTCTCTAATGGATAAATAATAAAAGTTAAAACTACTTATTTCAAACACCACCGGTATAGTCGTATTGATTTTGGCCCTAATTATTGTACACATGAATTCATGATTTTCCTAATGTGCAGTATGGATATACTAATTTGATGGCTTTGGTTTGAAAAACTAGAGCTGGATCACGATTAAAAAGTTGTGACTGATGACAAAAAGAAGTTTTTTTCGTAAGACAACAGATTGCAGAAGTTTAATTTTATTGTGATAGTAGGTCCTCTAAATTATCATGTACCACTAAAAGGACAAGCTCTTATAAGTTCTTTAACGAGGTAAGACCATTTAACATGTATCCCAACATTCCATTGAGTCCCAAATCGGAAATTTCAGCAAGAACCAACCATTACATCAATCAAATCATAACTAAAATGTATAATGATGCACACCAAGTTAATGCTATGCAAACTTACATTGAAAAAACAGAAGAGGCCTGACAAGTGATTCATTTTCAAGACTCATCACAGGGATCACCACCATTCGACTTCCAATTAAAGAGTTGTGAAGGACTATTCAGTGAAGCATACAAGACCTGAAGAGCTTGCACTGCAGATTACAAGAGAAAACCAAGATTCAATATTTAGCTTATCAATATTCAACAAGTAAAGCCTCAATCTTAATCTAGTGTTGGCACTGAAACTAATTAAATACAAGAAAGGGAAAGAAAACATATTATTTTATCAAATCAAACAGTTTCAGAATTCGAATTCAATTGCATGCGTTCTCGCATCATAATCACAGAAAATCCCAGTCATAATTTTTAGTACAAAGATCAAGAATCTACATTTTTTGTACTAACGCATTAATTTTTGACTTGCATTGACTCGTAAACCCAACAAAAAGGGAAGAAAAAGAACCCTAGAATAAGGGCAAACAAATATATTACCCCATTAACCAAATCAACCATTTAAACAATCACAAGAAAGGCGCTCTTATACGACAACATTTACAGAGGAATCGAAACCGATATTTCTGTATGTAAGTAATTGAAATAGCGTTTCTTATTACAGATTACGTATTAGACTACAAGAATATAGTTCGCTTCTTGTAGCTTTTATACAAAAAAACGTAGCTAAAATCCCAAACCCGAAACTATTGATGCACTGGTGCTTATTAAGCCATCCAATGGATGTGTTACATAACAGTGAAGTGTCGCTGAAACATCATATGAGGAGGAACACTTACAGGATCTGGGAGAGCAACTGGCGGCAAGGGAGCAGCAGGAGGTTGTGGCCCAGGCTGCGGCTCATGCATAGTAGTATGTTGTGGCCCAGTAGGAGGTTGTTGCCCTTGCCCATCAGGAGGTTGTAGCCCAGCAGCAGGAGGGTACGACTTGCCCAGCAGGAGGTTGCGGCCCATGTTGTGGCCCAGGAGGAGGCAATGGCCCATTTCAGCCGGAGGTTATCCTCTAGCGGATTAACCGGCGGCGGAGGGCATTATTAAGTTGTCTGGCGCAAAAAGAAAACAAAAATTATTATCTTATCATCGATTTCATACAAAATCATAGAAGAACGAACTCAATTACAAAATTATAAAAAGAACGAACTCACTATTTCATACGAAATCATAGAAGAACGAACTCAATTACAAAATCATAGAAGAACTCACTCACTATTTCATACAAATCATAGAAGAACGAACTCAATTACAAAATCATAATCATGAAAGAATGAACTCACTATCTCATACAAAATCATAGAAGAACGAACTCAATTACAAAATCATGAAAGAATGGACTCACTATTTCAAACAAAATCATAGAAGAACGAACTCAATTACAAAATCAGAAAAAAACGAACTCATTATTTCATACAAAAACGAACTCAATTACAAAATCATAAAAGAACAGACTCATCGTTGGAGTTCATGAATATTGTACGAACTCAATTACAAAATCATAAAAGAACAGACTCACCGTTGGAGTTCATGAATATTGTTTTGCAATGTTGGATATATTGTTTTGCAAGGTTGGATATAGGCTGAGTTTCTGGATTTGTACATTGTTTTGGATACAATATTTTACCCAAAAATTAATATTGACCTATTAAGATACCTTAGCCTTATCAACCTTTTCCTATTTTTTTTTATTTTAATAAAATACAAACTCGAGTTTATTTTTTCTTTTGAGTTTAAATATATACACCAAGAAGTTTTTACATTGTCAAATATCTTTATCAGTTGTAATAGGTATCTTATCTTATTTTCAAAAATTAAAAACGGCTCAAGCTAATTAGTGGCCTAAAGCCAAAAATAAATTTGAGGCCTAAATTTAAATTATTATTTTTTATATTTGAGATTCAAGTTATTTCTTTCTTTTTAATTAAAAAAAGTTTTATTTTTTTATGGTCTTAAACTAAAAAATATATATACCAAAATATTTTTTAATCTTGTGGTCTTAAGCATATCATGTGGAAGTTAGATTTAAAAATTGATCCATAAAAAAGAAACATTCTTTAATGTTTTGGAACAAACTAAAAAAACAACAAATAAATTAAAAAATATAGTATTTTTTTTTTGGTTAAAAAGGAGGCTTACAATAATTTTATTATTACTAAAAAAATTAGGCCCTTCAATTTCGATGCCTAAGACATATGCCTCATTTTTAAAGACATTGAGCCACCCCTGATTAGAAATTATATATTTTAGATAGTTCTTTAGATCACGTAATAATATACCCAAAAAATACTACATATATTAACAGGATACATAACTTAATTTGAAGTTAAGTAATCTTTCATGGACTTGAAGTTGGAAAGTCAATAGGGAATGAGCTGTTTATTTTGGTACAGATAGCGATTAATTTAATTAATTTCTATAAGCAAATTGAACGATGTAGTAATATAGTATGAAGCTGGAAACTTTGAGTTAATTATTAAAAAAAAAAGTCAAATAGATTGACTTCAAGCAAGATGAACATTAAATATGAGATATGGGTGGTGTTTACTTATTTAATTTGCAAGTCTGAAAATGCCTAATATGAGAATATAGCTTTTAAAGAGTCAACTTGCTACTTAAAATATCTTCTTCTTTTTATATGGAGCGATGCGATGCATTAATATTTAGATTCTCAAATGGTCTAATAAAATTTCCAATCTTGACAAATTGGAAATTTTATGTGAGATGGAATAGAATTACATCTATCTAGTGTTGAAGATGCTACAACAACATATTAGTGTAATCTCACAAGTGAAGTCTGGGGAGAGTTGTGTGTACAATGTACGTAGATCTTACCCTTACTTTGTGAAGGCAGATGTTGTTTACAATAGACCCTTGGCTAGTATTGAAGTTGCTACTTGCATAAATTTTAACTATCTTATGCGTCAAAGAAAACCTCCAGTTTCATCTAAAATGATGTGTTGTTTCTTCGGCATATACACTGTCCTCTTTTGGCAAACAAAAAGTTGCAATACAAGATACAACTGACACAAATTGAACAATGAATCCTTTTTTGTTTACAGAAGGACCATATAGTCTACATTTCAGGTATATCACAATGGGGCAGAATTTTATACAACTTTGAAATCTAGCTAGGAGGTGCAAAAATGCAAAGCTGGAGAAATATAACTCCTCACACTTTTTCTAGGAATAGTAATTTATGTACATTTTATAGAAATCTTACTCACAAAAAATCGAACAAATAGTTACAACTTACAACAATTATACCTCGATGAATGGCTTTGAACCAATGCAATCCCTCATGAGCCATAAGATACAGGCACACCGGCAAGAGATTATATAAGAATACACACACAATAGAGAGTCAGTCAGATCTTGATTCGGGGTTGTATTCACAAAGATCAGAGGCAGTTTGGATGCTTGAACACTGAGCTTGGTTACTTGACGCACTTTGATTTTGCCTCTCTTGTTGGAAATCTTTCAAGGCTTGAAATCTCAAATCGTCAGTATACATACTTGCTTCTGGGATACTATCAGGGGCATCTCTTTTTCCTTCAAGCATGCCTACAGCCTCAGACATTACAGGCCTGAGTGATGGCGTCGCACTAGTGCATAGTAGTGCTACTTTTATTATCCTTTCTGCTTCTGCTTTGCTAAACTGAGAACCCAATTTTTCATCAATCAGCTCCTCTATTTTTCCATTTTGCAGCAAGTGACAGGCCTGCAATAAAGTTTTATAAGCTAGCAACTTTGAAAGGAGTGCGGGAGGTTCATGGTTAAAAAAGTTCAAGGATTCTCAAACTTATAAATGGTAGACTAGTCAGGCTTTGTTGAAGTGCATTAACAAAAAGGAAAAGGAAAGATACCCAATCTAAAAGACAAATGAAATTGTCGGAAGGCACATAGCCATAGTTGTGCTTGCCGCTAACAATTTCCAGGAGGACAATTCCAAAGCTGTAGACATCTGCTTTGTAAGTCAAATAACCCCATAGTGCATACTCTGGTGCCATGTATCCTCTGTAGTTATTAACATACAATTATGCTACAAATTTTACCTAACCACGCTGCTGACAAGATAACGGAAAAAAAAAGATCTAGTTTGAATTTTAGGTTGAAACTTACATTGTTCCAGCAACTCGAGTGCTAATATGGGTATTGTCATCTTCAGTAAGTTTAGCTAGCCCGAAGTCCGAAATTTTGGGATTTAGTTCTCTATCTAGCAGTACATTAGTAGCTTTAATGTCTCTGTGTACAATTTTAAGGCTTGATTCCTCATGAAGGAAAGCCAGACCTTTAGCGATCCCAACACAAATCTTGAACCTTGTCGGCCAATCAAGCATCAATTGACTTTTCTCTGAATCTAAAGTTGTCCAACATGCTAAAATTTTATGGACATTTCATAGAGAGTTGGTAATAGTTTAGGAACTTTTTAAAAAGAGATTGAATAACTTACGAAATAATGCGCGAGCGAGGCTATTGTTTTCCAAGTATTCATATACGAGCAGTAATTCAGTCCCTTCAATGCAGCAACCATGCAGCTTAACAAGATTTGGGTGTTGCAAACAAGAAATCATGCCAATCTCATTCAAAAATTCACGGTTCCCCTGTCTTGATTGACGCGAGAGCTGCTTCACTGCAACTAAAGTACCATCAGATAACCGGCCCTACATAAAATATTTGGTCAGAGTTCACAACCAATAATGATAAAGACGATACTATTTACTGTTGTTACCAACGTGATACCTTGAAAACTGCACCAAAACCACCTTCCCCTATCTTGTTAGAAGCATCAAAGTTATTAGTTGCAACCTTTATTTGCTTTAAAGTAAAAGAAATGGTCTGCAGCTCCATGCCCTCTAAATCTGTCATGGAAATAGAGAAACTTTACTGGCTAGTCATCTATTTATGACTCGCAACTTCTGGATATGGAGTTTTCTTTGATTATCATTTCAGTAGATTGTGCTCTTTCAAAATCAGTAATGCATGGATCAGCTAGCTGCCTAGTCACAAAATTTGCTAGTTAAAATTACTTCATTCTAACATCTGTTCAGTGATTACCTTTTCTCTGTTTCTTTTTGCATTGAAGATATCCTTTCCACCAAAGTGTGCTTATTAACAACAGGAAAATGCATGTAGCCACTACTCCAACAACAACATAAACAGTCGCACTCTTTTTATCTTCCTCTGAACAAGATCCAAAAGCTGCACAGAAATGAAGACAAGATTGTTAAGTGTATGCAACAGCAGGGGCAATAGAAAATAAGATTCTTCCAGTTGATTACATAGAATATGAATATCAACATGCATATTATTCATGGGAAAATAATAGCAAAGAAAAATACGTGGGCACTCATCCAACACTCCTTCAAGCTGAGAATTTCTGGCTGTTAATTCAACCAAAATTACGAAAATGGATTTCCTTGGCCATATAGAATGACCCTTTGAATCAATAACCAAAAAAGGACAGAAAACAGTTATAAAATGTAAGCCTACATCGGACATACCAGAAGAGATTTAACTTCTTCTTATATTTTTAGGTGAAAAGAAAATAACAATAGGAATAGGAAAGGTATTTAGAGCTTAAAACTATATATTGGAAGGTTGAAAAGAAGAGCCTGGTTGAAATAACCACAATACAAATATTCTATCACCTGGTAAACATCTAAGTTTATACTATAAATCAGTAACATACTAATACTTATAGTTGGTACAGAACCACAGGAATATCAAGCCATGTATGAACTTTAATAGCTTAGTTTCAAAAAAATTAGTTTGCCCAGTAAAAAATTAGGAAAGCTATTGAAAAATTACTCTTTCAATCATTCGGAGCAGGCTAAGTTAAAGCCGCAGATTGGCTTTTGGTGCTGATAATAGTTTACTTGATCTCTAGATAAATGTTGCAAGTTGCAACTCTAAAGAGACCAAAGCAAAGCAATGGTTGAGAGAGATAGCCAACCAGTTATCTTTTGCAATTTCAGACGCCAACTGCTGTTCAAACAGCACGGTGGAAATGGCAAAAAAATTATCAGAATTTTCCACATATTTGTTGAGAATATAATTAATTGTTAAAGTGTGCTCTCTCTAGTAGCTTAAGCTTTTAGATGAGATGGTCACACACTTCAACATGGTATCAGACCAGGTGAGATGGTCACACACTTCAACAATATTAATATGGATCATGTTAGATAGCAGCAATTTTATCTTATACAACGGAAGTTGATAAACAATGTCAACCCCACAAATAAGCAAACAGAGCATGTAATCATGCATTCAATTGCAGTATTTCTTCTAGAAACAATTAAATTTATCATGTATGAACCTGCTCATATGATATGTACGATCTCTAGAATATCTCTTGGGACTTTAAAGTTTACACTGATGCATGCCTTTTTGTGTTAGTTCTCACTGAGACATGCTTAAATACACAATATACTTGAAGGAAACCAAAGTGAGAAGTGTAAAAGCAGATATACTATGATATTCCCCTTAAAATGATGAAGATTGAAGAAACTTACTTGGTTTGAGTGAGATTGCAGATATTAGGGGACCGTAATGCCCTCTAACTGGGATTCTGATAGTTCCTTTGCCAGCCCAGTAAAATCGAATCTCCAAAAAATTATCTGTTACACTGGTTTTAAAATGCCTAACCACGGGCGTTTGAACTCCACCAGCCTCATTCACAATATTGAAGTCTTTCCAAACTAATTTTTCCTGAAGTAGAAAGAATATTGTGTAGGTATCTTGTGGAAAGTCACAGGAACTTATTCAGCGAGATGTTAGAATATGTCTAGATTAATAGTATACGAAATTCTTCCTATTCAACAATCTCAGTATAAAGGAAAGATAAAATTTTGTATCCTAGTTGTCTAAATTCCTATATAGAGACTACTTTCTTGTTATAGATCTAATAGCTTCCATCTAAAGCTGCCTGCCACACAGTTTTTCAATTTTTTCATAATAAGGCTTGTCTCTTTCCAGATAAAGCAGCAACACTCTTTTACTCTCTCTTCCAGGCTCCAGCATCTTTTGGGCAGCACGTGCCATGTATCGACAGTCCGCGTTGGGTTGATATCATCACTCTATACCTGTTAACCTGTCAAGTCAAACAGTCTATAGCTGTCCAGCTAGCTGATGTGTCATCATCCAGACAGCACCATGTCGCTTTCTAGAGAACACTTTTAGTTGAGACTAGTACTAGTCAACGCATGTTTACTATATCGTCACCAAGTTAAACACCGTGAATGGTCATCTATCCAATCAATCTGGCACAGTGCTTGCTTCTCTGTAGCCATCTAGTTAAGCTCGCAACATGAATGTCCTCAAATTCAATCATAACTCCTACTCTATTTTGTCCAGGTAGTATCATGTCACTTTTCACTTTTGATTTGCAAACACAAGTTGCTGTATCACCTTGAGTTTGGAAGGCGCATTGTGGGAGAATTAATGCAGTGATGTGTTAAAATATATTCTACGTTAGTAGTAGAGAGCATTTTTTCTAATTCTGGATGGGTAATTTCCCTAATTTAATAAGTTCTCTTATTTCATTTAGGTTAGAGCTTACCATATTTGTAATTGCCTGAACTTCTATATGTGGAGGCATCTTGTTAATCATCTACAACCAAATACAATACAAGTTCTCTCTTTTTTCCTCATATTTTCACACATCTAACATAGTTTAAGCGTATAGAAAGTTTTTCTAATGGGTATACCAACCTGGATGTATATATCAAATACTCGCCTTCCAAGACTGGTATAGGTGCTGTCATTTGTAAAACTTATCTCAGCAAAGTGCAAGCTGACATTGTAACTCCCGTTCCTCAAGCAATAACGGAAGTAAGTGAGTGAGAGGGGAGACATCCGTGCATTATTGTACAATTCAGAGAGGCTTTTTGATTGTGTACTTTCAATAAAACGTGCATTTTGGTCGTTATTATCATCCATAAAGTCTCCAGTGCTACTCAATCCCCAATAATTGGTGCTACTGCTGAAATATCTAGCAGAACCACCATCAACGCTTGCATCTCCTGCATAATGAACTTCTCCATCTCTCTCCTTTACAGTAAAATCATTTCCACCACTATTAACATGTAATGAACACCCATCTGCCAATGAAAATAATAGAAGTCAATGCTCAAAATATATTTCATAAGTTGGGAAAATGATCAAGCAGAAAATATTTCCAACGATTAGGTTGTGAATCCTCAAATCATCTAAATACTTGTATATACACGAGTTTAAGGACCTGTTTGGATTGACTTTTGGCTTATGACTTATAAGCCAAAAGCCATAAGTTAGGATTTCTAAATTACGGCTTTTGCTTATTTTTGTTATTTTGGCTTTAAAGTAAGTGCTTATAAGCACTTTTTGACTTTAACCAAACACTTCAAAACTGCTTAAAATCTATTTTGGCTTTAAAGCACCTAAAATAAGCCAATCCAAACGTACATTAAGACTGAATACACCCTTAGAATGTTTCTGTGTTAAATATCAAAAATGAAACTAACTTGCTACAGTCTCTTGCATAGTTGAGCAATCTGCTATTTGAGTGAAGGAGAAGATGGCCAAGCGGCTAAAGATATAGTTTCCGGTTCTTGCTACTGATGTGATTCATATTCCATATGAAAATTGTATAACTTTCCAGAGAAGAAAAGAACATACTTACACCGACGACAAGTGAAATCCTTCGTACATGGATGAATTCTCATTCTGTAGAAGTTAAAGCACAAAAGCAGTTAGACCCAAATACGAATTAGATAGAAGCAATCACTTCTGCTTTGCACTTCCTTTTTCTCTCAGTTTCATCATAAATCAGAATTTTAATGTTTCAGGATAATAAGAATCATCTTACAAGGGGCTTACAGCTGCAGAGCTCTTGTACAAGTTTAAATACAGATTCCTGTAGAAGGAATAATTGTCAGAACCATATATGCTTATCCAATAAACAATGTAAAAGCATGAATTAACAAAAATGGACCTATCCTTACATGTTCTGCTGACAAGCATGTTGGTCAGGTCCTTGCCATGTAAAATTGTTGTAGGAAAGATCACTGCACGCAAAGGACGCTGTTAGATGTCATCTTTCCGATTATGAACCAAGCAGTTGTGAGATCCACATGAAGACAAAATATGGAAAAAATAATGCCAACGTGAATGAATCAAAATTGCTTTGGCATGCCACTGTACGACCATTATGTTTATGAATAAAAATTATGACATGTTCCGCAAAGACTGAGTCCATCATACACCAGCAGAAATTGTTTATGAAATTAGAATATTAACAAATATACACTTACACATTTATTCCATTCTTCAAAATTGAGTCTGGTATATCTCCACTGAGCATGTTGCCAGTAAGAAACCTATGTAGAGAACATAAAGCAGTTAGGCAACAGCAAATCTGGAAGTGCAAGCACATGTTATACACTTCATACTTGAAGATGTTGGGGGTATGAGCAAAAGAAGATTGAGAAGAGACTGATGTAACTTGCTAATAACAAAATAAAAAGGACATCACATTTGAGAGAATCCACTTTTTGCAATTCAACTTACACAAACTTCAGCATACTTCTAGCACTAATATTGTTTGGGATTTCTCCGACTAACTTGTTGAATGTAACGTCTCTGCAGAAAATTAAAAAGAAATCATGATTACCATTTGAACTCTCAGAAGGAGATAGAACAGATGAATCTGTGAGCACAAACTCTTGCAACCGCCACATGTATATTGTAGAAGAAAAATGTATAAGAGCCAACTCTATATGTTAAGACTAAATAATGTACTGGAGAGATACAAGAAGAGGAAGGATGAGAAGTTTAGTGAAAAGCAAAGAGCAGCATGAAACCTTTTGATATTAAGGTGCCATATACTAATTTAGAACGAGTGCATTGTTTCTCAAACAGCCTCAATTATCTTTTAAAACTGGAAATGCTAAAAAATTTACAGTCACAGAGAGCACACTAGATGTGAAATATTTCAACTTTCCAAACAAGGAAATTAAAAGGGGCCTTAATTTCTACGGAATTCTTGGTAGAGAAGAAATGATTTCTCAATTGTTTTTGACTGGGGAAGGCAGTATTAACTGAAAGAGGCGCCAATAGAGGACAGTAAATAGTGTGACCTCAGAGAATCCAAAGGTCGCGGACAGAGGAGGAAGGCAGAAAATCATGTAATAGCTCTCTCTCTCTCTATTTAATACATGTAATTTTGAATGCAGCTGAAGAAGTTTGAACATTAGGTGCAGAAGAATAAGTCCATAACTTACAATGTTTGCAGATCCTTCATCGCCCAAATATATACAGGAAGTTCTCCAGAAATGCTGCAGTTTCTTAATACCCTGTATCCATATTTAATTAGCTTAAGGAAAGCTAGAATGCTTAATAGCACACTATAACTGTGCAACGGTTTCCAAATATCGGTATAATTTGACATACAAGTTATGGAATCCCATTATATCACCCAGTGAAGGAAATGCCTGAGCTGGTCCACCTATGTCACTGATCCTCCTGTATACAAAATTGACCGTGAGAGAACTGCAAAGAGTAAATGCTCTACAAAAATCTAATAAAAAATAGTTAAGATAATGTTGGAAGGTTCTCTACTCACAAATCTGTTAACTTATTCAGAAGAGATATGTTTGTTGGAATGGGACCCTCTAGTCCGGTGGCATGCATCTCCCTTCATATATCGTCAAGAAAAAGTTTAGAAACTCTTGCCAAAATATTATTTTGAAGTTTGGAAGGTATTTCGAAAGATCTTACAGTTTGGTAAGTTGTTTCCAGTTCTGTATGAAATCTGGAATCTGTCCACTGAAATTGTTGTCATTTATCCTACTGTATAGTAAAATTATACTGTGAGATATCCTATTCCCCGAGAAAGATAAGAGCTAAAAGGAGCTCGGCTAAACTGTATGCTCTTACAAATCCGTTAAATTTACGAGTTTGGAAAATGAAGTTGGCAACTTCCCCACCAATTGGTTGGAGGATAAAATCCTGAAAGTAGAAAAAGATTTAATCACCCACTCATCTATGCATCAGTCATTCAGGTGCCAAATGCCAATTATTCTTCAAGTTTGCTTTAGGAGAAGATAACAAAGTGGAAGAGAAATGAGAGGTCTTACAGGGTTTGCAAGTAGATCAGTTTCCCTAGTTCAGAAGGAACACTGCCTGAAAACTGGTTCGCCTCGAGATTCCTGGTTTAAAACATTTCAATGGATATAATAAAGAGAGCAAATAGCCACCCAAATTATATTTGGACATGATAGCCACTACATTTTCTTTTGCAATATATATCAATAATATGAGAATTTTTTGACTAGTTAAGAGAATCCAATCTCCAGACCGATATCATAGAAGTAAGTTTGAATAGAAATTCAATACATACAGGTACAAAAGGCGGCTGATGTTTCCCAACTCCTTTGGGATTTCCCCTGACAATCGGTTTACAGTAACAGAGCTGGATCAAAAAGTATGCAATTACGATTTGAAAATGAAGACATGACAGAAAAACTGATCAGCTGGAAAGAAAGTGGGGTATTACATGTTAGTCAGCTGCGTTGCAGCCCACTCAACTGGTATTCTGCCACTGAGATAATTGTACGCGAAATCACTATAAATGGGGTAAGAATGACGAAGGCAAAGATTTAGTGACTTACGTTGATATAGTCATGAAAAAAAAGAGGCTAGTGAAAGGATCAATTGTAAAAATGGTAGAGAATAGCTCTTACATTTCTTTGATGTAGGGAAGCTTTACCAGTTCAGGTGGGAGTACTCCTGGAAGATTTAAACCCTTTAATACACTGCATACGTGAAAATAACATAAAGACATCAATTTAGGAACAAATTGCGATAGAAATAGAAAAAGATGTGGACGCAAACGAAGAGAAATCAGAATGGCTGCTTCTGATAAAAGAAACCCGACAATGAGTGGTATTTACTATTTAGTCCAGTTGAGACAGAAGAATTAGTATGAAGTCACTAGAAGGAAACTTCTGTATTGATATGGTTTTTCTAAACCCGATGAAAGCATAGCCTATAATGTTTCTCTTTACAAGCTCCGGGAATACTTAAGTAGTTAAGTTTGAATAAGCCTTTTAAGTAACCATACATATTGGTTCTGGGGAAAGGAAGTTCATGAAAAATCTGAAAACCTCTTCACTTCAGAATTCCTTGAGTTCGTTCATCCAATTTTATTTCAGACAGACATCAAGTAGGATTGTCCCCAAGCTGGTTCTGGGGTGACATTGATAATCACATAGATATGGGTAGAAACAAAGCATGCATGACAAGCTAAAAGGTTAGAAACAATTTAATCAATCTCGATTTAGAAAAAAGGTGTAAATGCCTCACATTTTTGTGATGTGGTCTTCATCATCACATCCAACAATTTCCTCATGCCACGCTAGCTTAACTGTGACTCCAACACCTTCAACTCTGCATAAATCTGCATCGAAAGTCAAATTTGTTGCACCCATCGTTTTGGCAATTTGTTGGAGGACATTCACTGAAAAACAATCAGTAGGTTGAAATCAACTAGTATAGCTTGCACTATGCAATCTTCCCAAAGGTACTATTTGACAATTACAACTGGTAATAACCAAAAAGGTCATCAGCCGAATAAGTTTAGAAAAATTGATTTCTATTTAGTGCTTCCATCAAATTGAAAAGAACTGCTCTCTCTACTCCATATTAAGTGAATTGTTGGGGGCACACCCCTTATGAAAAATATTTTAAGGACAAAAATTAGAAGCTACTTTCCACTTTACTCTTTTGATTATTCCCAAACTATTCTAATAGAAAATGTAAAGTAGTTAAGAGCCTCACTAAATGAAAGGAAAATATGGAAAAAAAGTCCCAATAATTTTCTTGAACTTTGAACAATTCATTTATTTTGAACTATGATAAAAGTCCCAACAATTCACTTAATATGGACTAGAGGGAGTACATAAATTATTGAAACACTTCTATCTGTAAGACAAGCAGAATGATTCAAGATAAGGCTGCTCGAAAAAATGTTTCATCCCTTAATGTGACCGAGATGCCATGATTGTAAGCTAATAAGTGTTCACTCCGTCAATTAACACCTAATAAAGAGACGTAGATGCACTCCATCAGAAAAACTACTGAAATACATCAAATATTTCAAGAGAATAGGGGGACATATAGTATACTTCACGCAAAAGTAAACGTATAAGAAAAAATCATCCTCTTCATGCACTTGATGCTAGTAAAGGGGATATTAAAAGGACTTGTTATTTTCTTATATCGGTGGTGTCAGAGCAAACTTGCATACACCTCGACTATTCCACTAGGTACCTGACACTCAAACCAGTTCAGGTACCAGATAACTTGCATTCTCTAGAATACAACTTTGTATTTGTAGTTCAGAAATGACTTGTAAAATAATGCAACTCCAGATGTAGAGTATAAGTGTTCAACACTAGAGGGGGCTTTCCGCAAAAACTCCACCCGATTTCTATACATAATTTGTAAGTGAAAGATGGTCACACAATATTCGTCAACCTTACATTGTAAACTGTATCACTTTAACATATAAATCCTAAGATTCTGGCATCCAAACTTCTTATTAAATATCTGTTTTCAAGAATAACTATTTAATAATTGTATTTCCTCCTCCTCTTATTGATTTGGATATGCTTTATTGAGCCAAGGGTCTATCGGAAACCTCTCTACCTTCACATGGCAAACACTTCCATGGCAAAACAAGCAAATCAGAATACCACCTAAATTGGAACATTCTAAGCGCTAGACACAGCATTAATTTCAGGAAACTGGTAACTAACTTTAGTTTTTTAAAATAACTGTAGTGTCCAGCCCAACTTGCACGCCTCAACTAATTCCACGGGATACCTGCCACCTCCCACCAGCAACATGTACTAGGTGACTCTATACATTCCACGGGATACCTACCACCTCCCACCAACAACATGTACTAGGTAACTTTGTCCACTAAAGCTACAACTGATTGGAAGAAATCACCTAGTGTTTTTGTGTCAACTGAGCTTTGAACCTGAGACCTCATGTGCTCAAGCCACTTTATTGACTACTAGGGCATACCCTTGCAACTAACTTTAATAATCCATTATTTATCTATTTGAAAACAGTAAAGCTCACACCTTTTCACTATACATTCACTAAATTGAAGTAATTCCACCCATTTCGCATCTTCTTTGAACTCAAAACTCCTCAACCTTCTTAAAATTATAGCAATAGAGAGAGAGAGCTGTACTAATAATTTAGTATTTCTTGATCTGCT
>JAJOOS010001419.1:0-104786 GCA_029582725.1 Solanum chiquidenum | reverse complement strand
GAGGAGATCTTTTGAGGAAGCTTGGGATATTGACTCTTCTCAAGAAGCTTGGTATGTCCTCATATATTCGAGGGCATAGTTGTTACCTTTCTAGTATTTCCACTTAGACATTGTTTGAGGCTTATATTTTGTTGTACAGGGTTGTGTCCCTAAGATGTTCTATTCGTGTCTATGATGGTACATGAGACTTAGAGATTCTACTTCGTTACATTTGAAAGATTTTATGAGTATTATGAATTTGTTTTAAAAAGAGTTTTTATTCCTTACGGTTTTTATTACCGAATGCAATGAATGAATGCTAAGACTTGTATAAGACCTCCGAGAGGTCGAATACGCATGTAACGGCTAGGGGGTGCTCTCGGGTCGTTACAAAAGGTGAGCCTCACCCCACCACAAATAAAAACATTTGTCCTCAAATGCAAACGAAAATATAATATCCATAAGTCAACATAAAGATAGACAGAGAGGAAGGTAAAGAGGGGATCTTGTCTAAGTAGTCGCTCCGTCTATCTGGGCATTAGTTCCAGGTGCATCAGTCTGGACTTGGGGCATCAGTGCCCGGAGTTCCTTCAAAAGGAACAATAGCACCAAACTCACCAAGAGTTTCTACAGGTGTGTCTGCCAAAAATTTCTGAATAGCTGTATAAAGTCCCCGAGCCCATGAAGGAATAGAGAGGTCTCGGGGAGTAGTCTTCCTGTCAGAAATGGGCCTCTTGCCCTTGCCTTTGTTTCCAGGTGAAGGTTCTTGCTTGTCCTTCTTGGGAGGATTCAACCTCCCTTCATTTAATTTGAAATTCTCTGCTCTTATCTTTCGGGGTGGCACAATTTTCCCAACAACTTTTGGTCTAGCCATGTCTACAAAGCATTGAGACAAAATTAGGAAATATTCGAACAGAAACACAAAAAATCAGTTTTAAAGCTATGGCAATTTGGCGATGGGAGACCCTTTCAGTGAATCGCCGATAACTTTCGGCGAGCAAGAACTAGCTCACCAAAAGTTACAGTGTGAAAAGGATTCAGGGGTGCAGACTAAGGGTGATCAAGAAGTCTTTCGGCGAGTCGTCGAGTTCCTTCGGCGACCTCAGGCTTCTCGCCAAAAGTTACAGAATCTAACAACACATAAATCATGAAATTAAAGGCGAGATGGGGACATTAGGCAAACTGCCGGGTGGTTCGGCGAGCTCGACCCAGCTCGCCAAACGACCCAACGTGCCTATTTTCAATTCAACTTCTCATAATCAATCCCGCAACCTCCGAAAACAAAATTAAAGCATGCACAACACAAATTCAAACAAGACCCATAGTATACAAACACTACCCTATAGAATTTTAATCTATTTGAATGCACCAAGCTACGGGATTTCAACAATCAAAACACTACGGGCAATATATTCAAATTAAAACTGGCATTTAAGCATACTAATCCTATCAGAGAGGCCCAGCACACGACAACACGATAAAATCATTTGCATAAGAGTTCAAAATGTCAAAAACAAACTCGAGGATCCGAAAACCAACCTTTAATGCTGATTAAATTAAGATTGAATTGCTAGGCAACAATGTAATCTGAATTCCGAGTACAAATCAATGACTAAAACACTTAGAGAATGCAAAAAAAATATTTAGAGAATAACGTGCAGGTGTGAGTTTGTGAAGCGTTAAAGAGAGGGAAAGTGAAGAAGTTTGAAAAATATAACCTTTTGGCCTTAAAAACTATCCAGTTTTTACCTGTTCGATGACTTTAGTCTTACTCGCCGATTCGCTCGGCGAAGCATCGAGTAGACACTTACCTTGCTAAATTTTACAGGACTTCCAGTTGATTTGGAGATCCAAACGGTGGACTATATCGGGGTCACCGACTCGCCAAAAAATTCCTGGTTTTCACCAAAAGTTACAGACTCCAAGTTAAATTTGTCTTGAGTCCAATGGTGGTGTGAGTCGGGGTCGTCGACCCTTTCGACGATGCACTGACTGGACCTTTTTCTTGCTGATTTCCCTCTTTCCAAACACTTTCCACATGTTAACTTGCACAACCAGCACAACATTATTCCAAACAAAGAAAGACAAACAAATAAGAAAACTTGGGTTGCCTCCCAAGCAACGCCTTAGTTAACGTCGCGGCACGACACAAGTCCACCTTCAAACCTCATTCTTGGGGTTAGCCATAGTATCACTAAGCAAACCCCCCTGCTGTCTCGGGTTGAGATGAGACGATATATGACCCATTTGGGTCTCCAACTGCTTGATTGACACTGAATGAGAGGTGACGGTCTGGCTAAGGGTAGACACATCTTCTTTCATTTCTTTTAAAATCTTGTCTGACCCTTCAACTTTGTTGAGGATACAAGAGAGCATATCCTCATACCTACTACCTTCTGAATCCTTTGGCTTTTAGCGCTCATGGGGAGGTACATATCTATCCTTCTCCCCATCCTTCCAATTTAGATTACGGCCCCTCCATTCACGATTTTGATGTTTCCAACCTTCATCCCTAGCCCAACCTTGGTTACCACTCTGCCTTGGGTAGTTTGAATGATAGCCACCGCCTTGGTTGGCTAGGAAATTTACCTCTTCATTATACAAGGCTTCAAACTTGGACTCATCCGGATTAGCACACCCGACACCCACAACATTGACACTTCGAGCACCAACTCCCATGATATTTTTAGACAAAATATCAAGTTGTGTCATGGTTTGGTCCCTCTGTTGGTCCTTCTCCATCTGTTCCTTAGTCAGCTTGAACGTGAGAAGGGAGACCTGGTCTTCACGGGTATACCATCCCTGTTTATGGTAGTCATGCCATCCAAGAGCTGAGCCGCTATCACATAAGGTTGTTGCATCAAACCTCCCAGAGAGAGTTGATCAGCAACACCGTTATTTACCGAGTCAAAACTCCGATAAAAATACTGCAGCAACACATTATCAGGCAAGCCATGGGTTGGGTATTGAAGCACCAACTTCTTGAATCGTAGCCAAGTTTCATGTATTGGCTCACCTTCTAGACGCTTAAAGCTCTGAATGTTATCCCGAAGAATCATCATCTTCGAATTAGGGAAAAATTACACTTGAAAGACGATAACCAACTCCTTCCACGAATTGATTGATTCACGTGGCAATTCAGCCAGCCACTTGCTCGCTTCTCCCATAAAAGAGAACGTGAACAACCTCAATCAGACCGACTCTTGGGAGATGTTCTCGAAGGAGAACGGTTTGCATACATCCACGAAGTTTCTAATATGCTCATGAGGGTCCTCATGAGACAAACCACTGAAAAGCCCCTTTAGTTGCAAGAATTGCAACATAGTACTCTTGATGTGAAATACTACATTCCTTTCGACCGGAGGCTAGCGAATGGAACCAATACCGCCCATGAGATGGGGGTCATTAGCATGAGGCTCGTTGACATCGTTGAGGTTTCTGATGTCGTCTTAATGGCCTACTTGGCTTCCATTGCTGCCGTTTATGCTCATACTTCCTATTTTCAACACAAACAAGCAAAACAACACTGAAAATAAAGTAAGTAGAACTATAACTAACAAGAGCAAAATTCAACTTAACTAAAAATTCTCAATTAACACCACTCCTCGGCAGCGGCGCCATTTTGTTTTGATGTATCCGGAC
The DNA here is from genome assembly GCA_029582725.1 of Solanum chiquidenum. Classification (NCBI taxonomy): domain Eukaryota; kingdom Viridiplantae; phylum Streptophyta; class Magnoliopsida; order Solanales; family Solanaceae; genus Solanum; species Solanum chiquidenum. The sequence continues at coordinate 101,165 of JAJOOS010001419.1, read as the reverse complement.
GCTTCATCCAATACTAAGCGTCCACAGTCGTTCAATAGTATATAACCCAACTAGTGAGTTGGGGTCGAGTCCCAAGGGAGAGGTTTGTAATCGAGAATTAAGAGAAAAGCAAGAACTTTGCTCAAGTCAATTATAGCTAAAGACTTATATGAAGAAAAACATATCAAATTAAAGAGTGACACAAGTGTCAATTATCGAAGGGGTTTTTGTTGTCAATTATCAACTAGAAGCAGCAAATTTTATAGAAATATGAATATGCAGACGGGATTCTTGGGATGTGATAGGAATATGGACTAAAATAAATAACCGGGTAAATGCTATTGATAGTAAATCGCTGTAAATTGGTAACTAAGCTAGACTTTAGTGGGGGTAAATTTTCTCTCCAACAATTTACCCTGAATCAAATCTGTTTCTCTCGAACACCAATAAACGGCAATAAAGCACAACCTTTGCCTTAGTCCATTCACTCTCTCTCGATAATGTGTGGGAGAGGGTTTAGGATTCACTCTCTCGAGATGAACCCACGACAACCCAATAACCACAGATTATCGATTTAGTAGTTTTGGTGTTAAAACCTCTCTCTCGAGCAAGTAAATAACACGAAGATAAAATTGTATTTGCAACTACAATCCCATTAAATTCAAACACAACTACTGAACGAAATCACCTTTAAACAACAAATTAACTATCTATTAGCAATACCCAGCAGTAAATTCAACCCATATTCACATAATCACACCCCAAGAATTGGGGTTTTAGCTAGACATAGTAAAGAGATAGAAATCGATATCGATAAGTGTTTCCATCAAATGGGTACGATAGATATAATCTTAACACACGTTTAAGATGAAGAATCTTCAATACCCACTTCCAATTGCTTAGCAATGGAAATATTCAAATCTTCAAAGCTAAGGAACAAAGTCTCCAAAACTCTAAGTTCTAAAAACTAAAAATAATGTTTGATATTCTAAAATTTGATACTGATTGCATGCTAAACTAAAAATTCAAACAAGTATTTATAGTTGTCAAAAAGTGTGTTGCGAAGGACCACTCGGCACAGTTAGTCGCCGATCCACTTGGCGATCTGCCCTTTGGTCTGGTTTATTGCCTTTCTGCCTTGGCTTTCAGCAAATTCAAGTTCTGTAATGTTGGGCGATGAAGTACATCATCGCGGAAATGTTCGGTGACTCATCGACTACTCTTTTATCTCGCCGACTCGATTTTCTCCTTCATAGCTTGGCACACTGGAACATTAGGCGAGACCATAGCCATTCGGCGACTCGCCTAATGGTTTAGGCGATCCTCAGGCCGTCTTTTCTTCGTTCTTTTCAGCTGCCTTGTTCCTTTCTGCCGAATAGTGTCCATGCTTTGTCTCTAACTCCAAATACCTGAAACTCAAGGATTTTCATCGGTTATTGAGACAAAATATGCATTTGAGGACACTAAATCTATCAAAATAAATCCCTAAAAGAGTCCAAATCGTGGACTTATATCAACATTAGCTTATACCTTGAAGATTTTTATGAAATCATGGAACTCCGCTTATCATCGATCGCGTCTCCATCGATCTTACAATATCTTTCGCTAACAATTCAATCACACTTATTACTTAACTCAAAACAAAACAAGCACTTATCATCACACTCGAGCTAATGTCTGTACACTCATTTCTCAAGTTGTTTCCAATAGTTTTTAACCAATATGACGTACTTGTGACACTATTACCATAGCCACAACAAAACAAATGAAATCACGCGTCTCTGAACCCAATTATCTACCCCTCTGAAGATACCTCTTTTGCCTTAAGAATCCAATAAAATATTCTTGCTCTCGCCTCTCTCTAAAGGTTGTACTACATTCTACTATATTTTCCTTCATTATAACTCTAGCTCTTTAACATTCTATTTGAGTGGTGTCCTACCATCTCTTATAATTTTTCATACACCCATGTTACTCACCAAGTATTATAAAACCACAACCTTATATAATCGCAAGTCGTAATTACTATACAAGAATTCGCTTAACCAACAATCTTATTATATAAGTGCATCCCATCACAATCTATCGCTAACTTTTATTACCATTACGCTCAGTCAACCCTGACTATCACTATGAAGTCAATATTTTCATCAACATGACATCTAAAACTCAGGTATACTCATCAAATTCAAAGGACTAACCCAACTTTTATATGCACTTTGTTACTAAAATTTTCAATTTCCTTCACCCAAGTATACTCATTGGGACCTTCCTTATCCATAATCTTGCCATTCCGGTATCAATCCACTCCTTTATGGCTTAAGATAAAATCACCAGTCCTCATACTACCCTTCTTCTTATTAACAAACAAGACAGGAGCACCCCACTTGGAAACACTAGGACGGATGAACCCTTTATCGAGAAGCTCTTGGATTTGAGCCTTAAGCTCTCTTAATTCTACTGGAGCCATATGATACAGAGGGATGGAAATGGGGCAAGTGCCAGTTTCCAAGTCAATGTAGAAATCTATATCTCTATCCGGAGGTATACCAGGAATATCCGTAGGAAACACTTCCTTAAACTGAGACACCACAGGAACAGACTCAATAGAGGGAGACTCAACCTCAACATCCCAAACATGAGACAAATAAGCCAAACAACCCTGCCCTACCAGTTTCCTAGTCCGAATGAAAGATATGATCTTAGCTAGCTTAGGCTTGTACACCCCTTCCTACTCTAATATTTCCCTACTGTGGATCTCTAGAGTTACCGACTTAGTATTACGATTAAGCTCGGTATAATAGGGAGACAACTAAGTCATGCCTAAGATTATATCAAGTCAGTCATATCCAGCATAACCAAATCAACCCAAGTTTAAAAATCCCTAAACACAATAGGAGAAACATGATATACAAGGGTGACTATGATAGACTCTTCAATTGGGGTAGAAACATGGATGGGGGTATCAAGTATATCACAAACCACATCAAATCCCAGGGAAAATTGAACTGACACATACGAATAAGTAGAACCCGAATCAAACAAAACAATAACCATCCGGGCATAGAAAAGAGTAGCACTAGTGACCACTGTATCACACACCTCAAACTCGATCTTACCCGGAAAAGCATATAACTGAGCCTTGTCGTCTTGACGGACAACCTCTTCGCCTGGCTGCACTACTTCTCTTCCTGCAATACCGTTTCCCCGGCCTCCACAGACTTGCTGATTTCCTCCTCATATGCCCAGGTTCTCCACAATTTTAACACACCTTATAACTTATATTCGATTGCTGAACACTGAATTAGACTGCGGGGGTTAGTTCGGGTACGATTCGGGGTCCATAATTGTGACTAGGGGCAAACAGGAGAGACAGGGCTGAGATTCTGTCTTGCCCTGTCCTACTATAGCAGAAGAAATCCCGCACTGGCGGTCTCGCGTTGGCGAGATTATCCCGCCCCAGCGGCTCTGACTTTAATAGAACTCCTACCAATAATTTCTGGGGTTTCTCTCTTTTCTATATTTCCCATATATTTCCCGGCTATAACTAGGCATTTAAGAAAATCCCTTTAGCCAGGAAAATCATTATCTACTCCCTGGTCAACCCAACGAAGTACGCACTTTAGAATCCTTTTACATCGTTTCAACACTACCACACACATATCCCCAAGATACACCCAGACTCTCACACGGTTATCAATTGGTCGCAACGCATATCCATATTTCTCGCTTATGAACAACATCGTAATTTATCTAGACCCTTGTACCTAATCTCGTGATGACTTTCTTTTCAGAACAAGTTTCACAACACTCAAGCAGTTACAACTTGCAGACAAGTCCAAATTCTTTAATTAGTTCATTCCATAGACGACCATTACTGATAATCTATGCCTTATACGGCCCCTAAGGCCAGATACCAATTGGAACCTTCTCAGTTCCAATTAACTTGCTTGTGTCCCTTCAGCCGGGACTACGACGTCTAATTCACTTCGTTGAGATACCAATTGGAATCGGGAGATACTAATTGGACTCAACTCATACCACAAGCGACAATAGGTAGCTAGCGAGCCCCCACAAAACTGCTAATTTCAATTATAGAACTTGGTCGAACCCAATTTTTAACCGCCTCAATCTTTAATTGATGCTAACCAGACCTTAAATCAATCTTAGAGAAAATCAATGCACCTTGCAATTGGTCAAAAATGTCATCTATCCGAGGCAATGGATACTTATTCTGAATAGTGACCCTATTCAACTGTCGATAGTTTATACACATCCTCTCTTGCTAGTGATGGTGTTACCACTTTTTGTTGCTCTAGTTAAGACCATAGAGTGAAGGAGGAAAGATACCAATTTGTATCACCCAGATACCAATTGGATTCAAGTCATAGCACGAAGAAGTAGAAAAAAGTGAGTTTTTCCTAAAGTCCTATAGCCTCTCGAAGAAAAGTACGGACGTCATCGTACCGTTCCACAAGACTCTACTAGACTCATTTTGGTACAATGATATCAACGAACCTAGGGCTTTGATACCAACTTTGTCATGACCCAGACCGTCGTGATTGGCACCCACACAAATCCTCCGGTGGGAGAACCACTACTACAACCCCAAGCAACTAAACCAAAAACTAAGCATTTAAAGATACGGAAGCAGGTTTAAATGACAATAAAAATGGAGTGCCCATAAACTCCAAGGGTTTAAACAAATAACTAACCAAACTAATGCGGAAATTCAACCCCTAGAACCTGAAAGTCATTGTACCAAAACTCTACTAACGACAAGTCTAAGAACAAGGGGTACAACCCCGTAACTAAACAAATAGTCTGAGTCCAAAAAGAATGGACTTAAACAAGAGAGATCCATGCCAGCCTTAAAGAACTGGCTCACCCTTGAATCCGGTCACAATGAATAGTCACTTAGCTAAGGTCTATCAATAGCCACCTGAATATGCCCTGTACTCAACAAAGAAAGAGCAAGTGCAGTATCAGTACACAACCACATTGTACTAGTAGGATCATGCGGCTATTCCAATAAGTTATACACATGCAAGTAACCACAACATTATAAAACAAGCATATACCGAACATATACAATATTCGTCATCTTTTCAGGATCAATGTAGCATCCCACATTCTTAATAATACACATTGTTCATCAATTTAGAGCAACATACAGTCTTCCAATATCAATCATCATTAGATATGAACGTAATCATCACAAGTAGATACACAACACAATTCAATGGTCCTCTCACAGAACCCAATTCAATGGTCCTCTCATGGAACCCACACCCAAACTGTTAGCATACCAGAACGTGGTACTCGATCCAATGTTTATGCCAAAACGTGGCAACTGATCCCATATTTATGCCGGAATGTGGAAACTAATCCCATGTTTATGCCGGAACGTGGCAATCGATCCCTGTTAGTGTGTCGGATCGTGACACCCGCCCATTCAACAAACCACAATCATAATCAGTGTACATTCTCACAATCATACAACAAGAGGTGATTCATGGCATACAATTATTCAATTATCCTCATTTACGATTAGGGTGATCAATAATACAACATTCACATACATACATGCATTATAATGAAGTAATTACAAACATATATCACACCAACATGAAATCACAACCATCACCTACCTCAAATCCAAGCTTGAACCCCCTAAGGCACTTGAATCTTCCCTTTCCGAATTCTTCCCGCTTGTTCGTGGTCTAAAAACATACAATTAACGCAAGGATCAATAAACGAGGCCTAATTATACGGATTATAATCAACATTATCAACCCTAGGCCAAACCAAGATCCCAGTACCCAAATTAGGGCTTTTTCCACCATTAACTTCAGATTAAAACCTTTTCCCAATGATAATTACCCAAGAAACTACATTCTACGGATCAAAAAATGGATTTGGGGAGTTAAAACCTTACCTTTAGCCTCAAGAATGGTGAAAAATGGTCAAGAACTCGTCTGGAGTCGTTCCTTAGCTCTCAAAGTCGAAAAGTGTAGAATAAAGACATTTTGGGGTTTATTTATGACTTTAAGTTGCGTCAAACCCGCCATAGTGGTCCTCACCCTGCTACAGCGGCCCCACCCTGGCGGTAGAAATCCCACCCCAGCGGCCTGCACGGAACCAGTGAACTATTTTAATAATTCCAATACCCCCATTCCACAACACACCTTTAACCAACAACGCTTAGAAAATACCGTTCACACTAAGATCGATTCTGGGAGTACTACTCACCTGAATTCAATTCAGTAAAGTCGTACGAGTTTTTTAACGTCTTAGCTATCTAGTCGTGTGATTAAAATCATAATTAGATCTCTCATTTGTTACCATATTTCTCTATACCTCACTGACTCCAATTTCGTCCAAATCTTGACTAGGCTAGGAAATCCCAAGCTACTACCAAAAAGTTTTTTGACCCCAATTCTTTTCCCATTGGCTTTTCCCTAACGACGGAATCAGGTCGTTACATTATACTTTTAAATAATTACATATTATCCCACTATTTATTAATTATGTACAAGATTTGGAGTCAGATACATTGAGATACACCACTCCTTAAAAATAATCTAAAATAGAGTCTTACTCACTTAATTATCTCCCTAAAATAGAATCTTACTCACTTAATTATCTCTTTGATCTATTTCTTCTCTCCAAAGCAACTCACTCTCTCTCTCCTAATCCTTATCTGACTCCAAGGATTCTTACAATAGCGACAATCATAGTCGATAAGTTTTATTTTCTCAACACCATGGCAAACAAAATGTTTGCTCACTAGTTTGATAGAATTTTTACCGTAGATCGTGGTCTCTGACAGGAGAGCAGGAGACACGGTCTTACAACAGCAATAACCATGGCTAGAAAGTTTTGGTCCGTCAACAACATGACATGCAAATGTCCGCTCGCTGGTTTGGTGGAGTTTTCGCCAAGAGACATCAGTCTTTGGCCAGAGAGGAGAGAGATAAAAATAAGAGAGGATGAAATACAATGATCAAAATATGTATATGACATAATATACACATATATCTAAGCTGTCAGAATGCCTCCTTGCTAGTTTGGTAGAATTTTCGCCAAAGATTCTAGTTTTTAACCGAAAAGAAGAGAAAGACAAAGTGGAGAGGAAGACAGACGGTGGTAAAAGTATGTATTTGATAAAATATACACATGTATATAATTAAGAGTTCATATATATCTGATAAGTGTACATATATCTTTGCTAAGATAATATATATTTATGGGAACTGTTGCTCGAAAAAAATGGGAATTTTTTTAAAATTTTGAATTAATTTGAGAAGATATTTGGGAAAGATCAACGCATGAGTTTCTCCTAAATGAATGTGTTTTAGTTACATTTCATATTTAGATACACATAATTAGATATTTTTTTAAGCGTGTATTTAGAAAGTAAAATATGGCAGAAATTGCAATATTGAATACTCAGGGAAAGATAAACAATTAGACCCTAAACTGGTGGAATTTGTGTTGTTTACCATAAAAATAAAAGCAAATAGTAAATGACCCATTGACCCTTTCCAAAAGGATCCGAAAAAAAATTCTTTATCTATCAGATATATATTTTGTTGAAGAGACTGGACCATCATAGTTGAGTACATACGTTTCATTCCTCCCCACATAGCTAGAAGTAGATATACAAGCAACTTCTTCAAAGTTCTCGAAGTTGTTTAAAAATATTGCTTTAAGGTTGCCGTCGAAATCATCGTGATGTTATCTTTTGTCTGTCCATTCCCAACAATGTATGGATTAGTATGTGAATTATGATGTAATTGGGGATTAAATAATGTTAAATATCTCAAGTCTATCCAATAATTTCCCTAGTTAAATAGGTTAGTTGAGATATCCAGAAATTGTAAGCTGGATAAATTTTCTGTCATTTTATTCTTAAGTTGAATGTCATTTTGTTTTTTGATAGGATAAGAATCTTGTTATTGGTAATGTTGAGGACTCTAGAGTTGTGTATACTTTTCCTTCTCACAAAAGTTAATTCACTTTATATTTTAAAGTTTTTTAAAATTGTTGGAATTAATATGTTAAAAGAAGCTTTATGCCTCATTTGTTTGCACTTAATAAAGTGTAAATGTATGAAGGGAAATATTTTTTCATGGAAAACAAGTTGGTTTCTAACTTATTTTATCATGTTTGGTTAGTGAGAGAAAAATATTTTCCGTAAATATTTTCTTGTATATATAGTAAAACCTCTCTATTTAATATTGTCGGGACCATGAACTATTGTTATTTTATAAAGGTATTATTTAATCGATATTTTTTATATTCAATGAAGTTTAATTTTGGTTACATCATTTGGGGGATGAAGTTTTAAAAAATTCATACAAACCCTCTTGTGAAAATGATCTTCATGAATTTTAGGTTATGATTAATAATCTTGGTTACCGCAATAAAATGAATCTCAATAGCTTCTTAGATTATCCGGATGAAAATGATACATGTTCAGAGGTCTAGAGTTTAGAATAAATTGTGGATACCATCGGACAAAACAATGTTGATTATGAAATTGAACATGAAACAATACTATTGGAACCAATTATATATAAGGAAGAACTTATCATGTCTATTACTCGTCATAGTTTTTTGGTGCAGTTCTAGAAGGCAACAATAGAACTTTTGGATACAATAACAAAAGATAAAGATGAGCTTAAATTAGATTTAAATTTAAAAAAAAAAAAACAAAAAAAACTAGAACCATATTTCACTAATTGTCTAAGATATTTTTATATTTTAAGGAATTACTAATTTATATTATTAATGGGACCATATATTTATATAGGGGTCATCTAAAAGTATATTATATTATTATCTTATCGAAATTGATGATTTTTTTCCACTGACCCAATTTGGGATTGGGGAAAAATATTATTTCAGAGAGTTTATTAATTTATCTAGTATTAATTTAGAGATTTTCTACTGTATTTGGTTGTTGAATGCAATATATATTTTCTTGTAAATATCTTTACATATTACTAGATAGTTGAAAATGCTTTTTTAGGAAAATAATTTCTGGCCCGGAAACTAATCCCGATAATTGATTCAGAATCCAACCTTTACATTTGAACTGGGACACGTCTACAACGATCGATTCGAAATTCAACCTCGACACCCGATTCGGCACCTGACCTCAACTATCGACTTGAAACTCGACATTCAAATTAGGACCTAATCCCGACCCCTCAATCTGAACAAGACCCACCAATCGATCCAATATATAACCTTGAGACCGAATTAATGACCTGACCTTAACTCTCATACTAGGACAAGATATTCAAACTAGGACCTGACCTCGACACACAAACCTGTACACGACCTCACTGACCGATCTTGGATCCGACCTGGACCCCAACATCCAACCCCGATGACTGACCCAGGATCCAACTTTCAAATTAGGACCCAACCTCAATCCTCGACTTGGGACTTAGCTTCCGAACTCGACCTTAACATCAACTAGTGATCCAACTTTCGAACCATAATTTGATCTTGACACCGACATTTAAATTAGGACCCAACACTCGACTCCCAAACTTGAAAACGACCCCGGTGATCGATCTGGAATTTGAACTTACACCCAATTCTGTACACGACCCTATTAACTGATTTGAGATTCGACCCCGACACTTGACCCGCAACCCAACTCCAATCCTTATCCAAGACCCAACTTCCAAACTAAGACCCTGCCTCGACCGCCGACCTAAGGCTCGACCCCAACATCGACATCTAAATTGAGACCCGACACCTGAATTGAGACCCGATGCCAAAATCGAGACTAGACTTTCGAACTGAGATTCAACCCCATCACCCGACTCAAGACCCAACTTTCAAACCGAGGTCCGACTCCCCACACCTAACCTTGACGATCAATTTAGGACTCGAATCTGATACCTAACTTAGGGCTCCGACCTAGACTCTAGAACTAAAACCTAACTCTAGCAACCAACTAGAAACCCCATCCCATCACTTGACTCAAAATCTAATCTCGACACTCTACTTAGAATTTGATCTCCAATCCTAAATTGGGATTTGACACTCGGTCTGGAATCGAGGTTGAGAGTCAGGTACCAAATCAAGGATCAGGAGTAGGATCCCAAATTAATTTCATGAATCGATACCCAAGACTTGAATTAAGGTGAAAAATTCATGTGTGAGGTTGAATAAAAAATAGAATGTAGTTTCCTTAATTTTTTAAGGTAAGTCATTTTCCTTAATTTGAAGGAACATAAGTTGATTTGAAAAACATTTTCCAAAAAGATTAAGGCATCTCCTCCTACCAAACACTCATATATCGCTAATTGCCAGTAGCTATCCGTATCACTCCACTTGTAATTATCAACCTCTACCACCAACGACTACAGTTAATCACTACTGCACATCATTATACTATAAGGTGCTTCCCGCAATCACCATCCTAAATCGACACACACAATCACCATTGTAAGGTATCACAACCATTATTTGTCATATAAAACTTTTAGAATACTTTATTAATATAATATTATATTTTTAAGTATTTTATTTAAAATTATACTTATTTGTGTTTTTTAAAAAAGGACAAATTTTATGTAGAGAAAACAAACAGTCGTAACTATTTATTGTTCAAATTTTAATGTAACATATTAATATTCATATGTGTATTCAAATTCAGGCCTCTAATATTAATGGACATATTAATATTCAAATGTACATTCAGATTCAGACATCTTAATCTTAATGAAAATAAATGAGGCCTTACTATGTAATGACTAATTAAAATTTTTTTTAAAGAATATATGAGCATATTTAATTTCCATATATTAATTAAATATAAGCCAATATTTAAATGTAGTAATTGAATAACCATCAATCTCTCAAACACAAAATTGAACAACATAAAGTCAATTCAACCATTTTTGGTGTTCCCTTATCAACAACTTTGAGAGTACTTTCTGTTGACTTCTATATCAATAATTTTTTATATTTGTATGAGTTAAAAGTTAGATTGAAGCTTATATTTATCTTACTGAAATATAAGGAAACACCAGAAATGTTTTTATGTGTTTTTAAAATGACCTTAAATTTCCCTTTTGGACTAATGCTCTTCATAAATTCATAGTCAAAATCATGAATAATGCATGGATTTATATAAAATCAATTGAAATATATGTAATTGCATCGAAACATGCATAGGAAGATTAAAATTGAACAATTAACTCAAAATCAAATAAGACTCGTGGAGATTGCATGAACCATGATCAAAATTAGGTTAAATAGTATTGGAACTTGGAGATCTTTTGGGACCCAATGGATGGATGCAATCCATTGGTGAATTTCCACATACCTTGATAAACAAAGCCCAAAAGAAATGGAGAAAAAAGGAGACTTGAAGCTTGGAACCCCAGCTTTCTTCCTCGAGCTTGAGAGAAAATTGGAGAGGATGAACTTGGATGAGAATTGGGAATTTGAGAGAATGTGAGGGTTTGGGGTACATTAAAAGTTTAAAGGTAGCTATAGGTCTTAGAATTAGGGTCAATACAACATAATATATGTATTAAATGCACATAAAAGACCCAAATACCGATAAGAATAATTGCCGGAAGTGATATACGGTTGATACCTGAGGTCCATAGGTCATTCTACGACCCGTACTGGTCAACCATAGAACCAACTTTAGAAACCCAAAATTGACCTTACTTTCCATGAAACCATTCTACGACTCGTCGTTCCCACAACGGTCCACAAACCTCTTCTGTAGAACCTAAGTTTAAGTCCAAAATTCCACTAAGTCTTAATAACTTCTACGTGTGACATGTACAACTTGACCAAATTCCTACGACTTGTCTTAGCTACTCCTTGGTCAAACTTCAGAAACTTAAATTTTTGAAATACTTAACTTCACTCTACGACTTCCCTTCTATGGCCCGTAGGACTTTCTACGGTCCGTAGATAGGACCTGTCATCACTACCTCAGTGCAAAAACTATAGGTTTTTCTTTCTAACTTGACTTTTCAATTTCTGAGGTGTTACAATATCTCCCTCTTGGAAATATTCGTCCTCGAATGGGACTCAAGCTAGCAAGAATAGAGTAGAGAGAAACTAAAAACCCAACATGAATGCAAATCTCATCATAATGCACATAAACATGGAGAATCACCCCAAGTTAAATCATAACATCAAAAATCAAGCTTTTCATTAACATGCATGCATATGGAAACTTGAGAGTGACTAAAATACATGATTCCGAAAGAATGAACCATGAGCAATAAATATCGTAAGCTAAAATAGGAGCAGAGGGAAAAAGATGAGGATACTGGGACATCATATCAAGTTTGGCCTCCCAAGTAGCAACCTGAACTAATTGATTCCTCCTAAGAACTTTCACGGAAGCAACTTTTTTATTTCTTAACTTCTCAAGTTGTCAGTCTAAAATCTCAACTGAAACCTTTTCATAAGAAATATTTTCTTTGACTCCCAAACATTCTAAAGGCACAATGGATGTCAGATCTCCAACATACTTTTTCAATATAGAGATATGGAATATCGGATATAATGATGCTAAATTATTAGGTAACTTTAACTCATAAGCAACCTTGCCAATTGTCATGACCCAAAGTACACTCTAGATGTGGCATGGAATATAAGACCTCAAGAGGCCCTACATAAGCCACTTGATATACATACAACATAATATAATAGACAAAATAGAAAATCTTTGTCACGCCCCGAGCCTACACCCTGGATGGGACTGGCACTCAAGAACCATTTCTGGCCCCAAGCGAACCCTTGGCCTGGCTAGACTCTCAGCGGAAGACTCTAAGCATTGCTACAATGATCAAATGCACTTATAAAACAACTATCTAAAATTAAACTCAGAACGTTTAAGGATAAAACATTGAACTAGCCACAAATGGCAACTCAAGTCTTAACATAAGAATTAACAACGTAAAGACAATTGAACTACCAATTGTCTATGAAGCCTCTAAAACAAGGAGGGATGTCAGTACAAGACCCCTGATCATCCTAACAACTAAAGTACTAAATCAATGTAAAAGGAGCCCTCCGAAAAGCAAGGAGGCTCACCAATTGACTCTGAGTGCTCAACTGGATCAACGAGGCGCTGTATGCTGATCCTGGTTACCTGTGTCTACATCATGCATGAAATGATGTAGGCAAAATGGCATCAGTACATTGAATGTATGAGTATGCGAGGGGCATACTAAACAAGACATGAGCTTGAAAGAAATCTGAAAAGAACACTTACCTTGACTTTACTGAACTCATGAATAATTCAACTCAAATACAAAGTAAACAACAATAGTGGTGCAGTTATACAGAGAATTTAAAATAAGAGGTAGCAACTCAATTTGTTAAAGAAATGCAATAACAACTAAGTTTACATGTAAAGTAATATAATACTGTGAGAGTTTCTCTTATGGACAACCACCACTATAAGCCTAAGTGATGATATAACGTCTTCCCACGCTGCAAGAACTGTCCTATAATTTTCCATCATATAGAAAGCCTTAACTAAGTGGATCCACTAGTCTATGATAAAAAGCACTAAGAAATCATCTAAAAAGTATGATCCTTTTCTTCCAATGATGACTACATGGTTTATGGAGACTTGAGTATTTATGAACTTGCATCCCCATATCGGTGCTCAATACTACTCCCAAAATATACTCAGGTCATAAGTTTTTAAAACAAAACTCTTTCTTTGGTTTGAGATAATTACTCAAAACTTAGCTTAAAATCTCTCTTGGAAATCGGTGTTTCCTTTCTTTCTCAAATGTGAAAACATTTCAACTCTTGGGAAAACTTAGTTCCCGTATAATCTTTGAGGAAAATGAACTTTACTCTTACTCTTTACTCAACTCAAAGCTTAAGTTTTAAAAAAAAGTTAAAACGTCTGTGAAAGACTTTTGGAACACTCTATGAATTTCTCTTGACTTAACTCTTAACCTCTTGACTTAACTCTGAACTTCTCTTGAATTGAAGTATCGATTCAAGGCTCATGATCTCATGTTAATTATGATTTCATGATGTTTATACGTACCTTAGAGTATAGAAGTCGACTAGAAATCATAGGTACGTTGCTAAGGAACTAGTACGGAAAGACGGGGGAAAAGGTGGAAAAACTGGCGTTCATGGTGCTCTGAGAGGTGCGGGGCACCAGCCCTTGAATTTCAGGGACTGGGTTAGGGCGCTCTGGCTGGCGCAGTGCCCCAGAGCCCAAATTTCAGAGCCCCAGTTGGGGCGATCTGACTGGGGTGGCGCCCTAGGCCTTTGCCCAAGTGGGTTCTGACTTTTCTTCTTCATTTGTCAACTCTAAACCCCCTATTTCAACTTGGTTCTTTCCCCAAAAACTTAGAATCAACTATACCATCAATATATGTAAGATTCTACTCGAAATCACACCTAAAATCATGAATCAAACTCAAGAAACTTCAACAACAAGAACCCACAAGATTTCAAATGAATTATCATCAAGACTCATAAGATTTTCTTTCAAAACAATACAACTTCGCTGAATTGAATCATGATTGGCGCATGGGTGAACTAACCCAACGCTATGTGATCTCACATACCTCGTAGGATTGAATCCTTGGCGAAATCCATAATTAAATTGTACGATCTTGACGAATCTTGACTTTTCTTCTCCTTTCTCCTCTTTTCTCCTTTCTCCAAGCCCTAGCGTGAATTTACAATTTTCTAAGCTGATATAATTCTGATTTTACCCCAATTAAACTCCTAAAATAGAAATAAAATAATTGGTTAAGGAAAAGACCAAACTACCCTTCCAAAATCCGGATTGGACTTTCCTTATTCAAACAACCCAACTTCCAATGGGCATATATCACTCATACGAACTCAGAATCGCACAAACTCGGTGGCGTTGGAAAGATAATTCCAAGATATTTCCTACAGTTTCTGGAAGCACACCTAAATCATCCTGATCTAGGAGATATGGTCATTTGAAGTTGACCAAAATCTCAAACTTCACTTAACAAATTTCCAGATTTTTTTCATTCTTTCCTAAAATGACTCTTTCCAATTCTAATTTCTTTCTAGTTCTTTCAAATAGCGAGATGTTACAATATCTCCCCCTTGCAAACATTCATCCTCAAATGAGACTACTCTTACTAAGCTAAGGGTTTAACATCTAATATTCAGCTCAAACACCCAACAAGCAAATCTAACACATCAAGTATATAAATGAAAGAGTACTAAGAAGAGAATTAGTACCTTGGTCTAGAATTTCTCCTAGCTCAAAGAGATGTGGATATCTCTTTTTCATATCCTACTCAGCTTCCCAAGTAGCTTCCTCAACAAACTGATTCCTCCAAAGGACTTTGACTCATGCTACTTCCTTGGTTCTCAACTTGCGAACCTGGCGGTCTAGAATCTGAGCAGGGATCTCCCCATAAGATAAGTTATCCTTAATACCAATATCTTCAGTTGGTATGATAAGTGAATGATCTCCCATACACTTTTTCAACATGGAGATGTGAAATACGGGATGAACCGCTGCTAACTCTTATGGTAGCTCTAACTCATAAGCTACATTGCCAACCCTCTTGAATATTCTGTAAGGACCAATATACCAGGGACAAAGCTTCCCCTTCTTACCAAATCTCATAACACCTTTCATGGGTGAAACTTTCAAGTATACCCAATCATCTACTTCAAACTCTAACTCCCTTATCCTAACATCAATGTAGGATTTCTGACGACTCTACGCCATTTTCAACCTCTCTTGAATGACTTTCACTTTCTCCATAGCTTGATGAACTAAGTATGGTCCTATCAACCCTGCTTTACCAACATCAAACCATCTAATAGGAAATCTGCATCTTCTCCCATAAAGAGCTTCATAAGGAGCCATCTGGATGCTAGAGTGGTAACTATTATTGTAAGCGAACTCAATGAGAGGTAGGTGATCATCCCAATTCCCTTTGAAATCAATCACACATGCCCTTAACATATCTTATAAAGTTTGAATAGTGCGCTCTGCTTGACCATCTGTCTGAGGATGAAAAGTAGTACTTAAGTTCACCTTTGAACCCAAGCCTTTCTGAAAAGATTTCCAGAACTGTGCAGTAAATTGCGCACCTCTGTCTGAAATAATCAAAACTGGCACCCTATGAAGTCTAACTACCTCTTGAATATACAACTTAGCATAATCCTCTGTTGTATGGGCAGTCTTTACCGACAAAAAGTGTGTTGATTTGGTCATTCAATCCACAATCACCTGAATAGATATATGCTGCCTGCGAGACCTTAGTAAACCCGTGATGAAGTCCATATTGATCATCTCCCACTTCCATTCCAGAAGTTCTATATTTTGAGCCATACCATCGGGCTTTTGATGCTCTACCTTAACTTGTTGGAAATTCGGACACTTAGCAACAAACTCTGCAATGCCCTTGTTCATACTATTCCACCAATAAACTTCTCTCACATCACAATACATTTTTGTGGAACCTGGATGGATAGAATATCTGGAGCTATGAGCTTCCTCCATTATCCTCTCTTGGAGTTCATCCACCCTTGGTACGCACAATCTACCTTGATACCTTAATACTTTATCTCTCCCTTGTTCAAAAGCCAATACTTTTTGCTTATGAACATTTGCCTTAAATTCAAGTAAAATAGGGTCTTGGTCTTGTTTCTCTTTTACTTCTGACACTAAGGATGATTCAGCCCCATTCATCACCACTACTCCTCCCTATGTGGAATCCATTAGTCGGACTCCCAAGCGTGCAAGTCTGTGCATATATTTTGCTAGCTCTTTCTTATCTTCCTCAAAATGGGCGGTGCTACCCATAGATAACCTGCTCAAGGCATCAACAACAACATTAGCCTTACCTGTGTGGTAAAAAATACTCATGTCATAATCCTTAAGTAATTCTAACCACCTCTTTTGTCTGAGATTAAGCTCTTTCTGAGTAAACACATACAGAAGACTCTTGTGATCGGTGAACACATCCACATGCACACCATAAAGATAATGGCGCCATATTTTCAAAGCAAATACTATGGCAACCAACTCTAGATCATGGATTGGGTAGTTCTTCTCATGAACTTTCAACTGTCTGGAGGCATAAGCTATAACCTTGCCATTCTGCATCAACACACAACCCAAACCAACTCTAGACGCATCACAATAAACAACAAAGCCTTGCGTGCCTTCTGGTAAGGTCAATACTGGGGCAATAGTCAACCTCTTTTTCAATTCCTGAAAGTTTTTCTCACAAGCTTCAGATCAATGAAATTTCACTATTTTCAAAGTTAACTTGGTCAAAGGGGATGAAATAGATGAGAACCCCTTTACGAACCTTCTATAATAGCCAGCCAAACCCAAGAAACTCCTAATGTCAAGTGGAGATGTGGGTCTAGGCTAATTCTGCACTGCTTTTATTTTTTGGGTATCAACTTTAATTTTCTCTCCAGACACAATGTGGCCTAAGAAGTCCACAAACTCAAGCCAAAATTCACACTTAGAGAACTTGACATACAACTCTCTATCCTTTAGAGTTTGGAGAACTATTCTGAGATGACTAGCATGATCTTCTTCATTCCTCAAATAGATTAGTATGTCATCAATGAATATGATAATAAACATATATCTAAATAAGGTTTGAATACTCTATTCATAAAGTCCATGAATGTTGCAGGCGCATTGGTCAAATCAAAGGATATAACTAGGAACTCATAATGACCATAACGGGTCCTAAATGTTGTCTTTGGAATATCACATTACCTTACCCTCAACTGATGGTAGCCCGATCTGAGGTCTATCTTAGAGAAACCGGTAGCACCCTGAAGCTGATCGAAAAGATCATCAATTTACGGAAGAGGATATTTATTCTTGATGGTAACCTTGTTCAACTGGTGGTAATCTATACACATCCTAAGGGAACCATCTTTCGTTCTCACAAATAAGACTGGAGCGCCCCATGGACAGACACTTGGTCGAATGAAACCTTTATCTAGGAGGTCTTTCAACTGCTCCTTTAACTCTGCTGGTACCATTATGTATGGAGGAATAGATATAGGACGAGTATTTGGAAGATCGTCTATACCGAAGTCTATTTCTCTCTCAGGAAGGACTCCAGGAAGATCATCAGGAAAGACTTCTGGAAACTCTTTTACTACTAAAAGTGACTGAATAGGAGGTATCTGTCACGCCCTAAACTCGAGGGGCGCAACTGGCTCCTAATGCCAAAACTCAGACTCAAGCCGACCCTGCTGAACCATTTGCTACTAGCGCATGACAACCACACGCAATCAAGAAAACAAATAAGTATATCTCGGCTTAAATCTAAGCCCTCGGCCAGCAAGGCCCCTATCAACTGATCTATAAAAGAAACAGCTACTCCCAGGAGATCATATAAATAAATAGCCAACTAGCACAGAAGTCCTGATTGGGCCATCGAGGCCACCATGATATCTATACCAAAACTAAAAGTAGGTATATATCAATACAATACATCAAACAGCTCAGATGCTTCAGCAAACCAACAACATAGGCCAGTATGGCCATAACGTAGCTATACACCCCACACACTAGTCTGCAAGCCTCTAAGAGTAGTAAAGATTAGCAAGACAGGGACTCAGCCTACCCATAAAGATATATACAACAAAAGGTAACAAACCTCCCAACTCTGGCAGCTCCGGAGGAAAGGGGCTAGCCAACCGAATAAAAATCAATCCTGCTGCTAAGGAGGTCTACTCGATCATCTGTCAGGACCTGCATGTATGAATACATTGCCCCCAAGGCAATGGGGCATCAGTACAAAATAATGTACAGAGCATGAAAGGTAATAGACTATGAGGAGGTATCCTGATATACTGGAACAATCTGATAAATAAATCAAGGATAAGATAAGTGTACTGACCTGCTTCTAAATCTAAACTTATCAAAAATAATAAAACAGCAATCTAACCAAGCCCCCATAAGCTCGGCAGATACAAACAGCACACAAGAGCACCTACTCAAACCCCCATAAGCTCGGAAGGTGCCAATCAGCCTATATACCCCTATTGGTAGTACCTTAGCCCCGTAGGTAGTCACATAGCCCTCTTAGGCATTAATATATCCCCGTAGGCAACACATAGCCCTTTTAGGCATCAACATAGCTTATAGACAACTCATAGCCCTCTTAGCCAACAACATGGCCCTGTAGGAAGCACTTAGCCTTCTTAGGCGTCAATATAGCCCTATAGGCAACTCATAGCCCTTTTAGGCATCCATATAGCCCTGTAGGCAGAACATTGACCTTCTAGGCATATATCATATTCCTGCAGCTAACCACAATAGCCCCAAGGGCAACAATAACAATCCAATCGCTAAAAGCGAGCAATTTAGTTATAAGCAACCTATACAAATAGCCTCTAAGTCGTGTCCAACATAGGGACACTACTAACTGAATAAGAATCTCGACAAGGGAGGATTATATCAACTCGAGCAGCCAACAATCAACAATAATGGCTACAAGTGTAACAAGGATAATAACCCAATTACATTGCTCGTAAGCTTTAAGGAAATATGTCGTAAGCAGGGAATAGCCTTAATATACATTTCCAATGAACGCTCGAAAGACTGTAGTTCCTTCACGAAAGTTGTTCCTTATGTCCTAAGCTTCGCAAACACTATATATACACAACTGGTACGCACCTATAAACAGTTAATAATTAATCTTAAATCGGCAGATTTGCCATATTTCCCCAACTTGTGGAAACGTCCGTAGAAATTCATAAAAACAACCATAAAAAGGTCCCGAGATGATTACCTTAGTTAACCAAGTGTAAAACTTGAAGAAACACCAATAACTACAAATTTATATCTTCAAAAACCAGCTCCATACGCAGCTAATGGAAGGGAAAAATGATTGCGGCGTGTAGGGATTACGTTTCTAGGCATGGGGGCAATGTTTAATGGTAGAAATCGTCAAAAACTAACCTTCATCATGCTAGAACTCCATAGGAACCCTCTCTAAGATTTCTCTCTGGTTTTGGAACTGAAATGAAATGTTTTCATGGCTTTAAACGTTACATAAGCAAATACCATATTTTTGACCCGACTCGGATACGACCCAGATTCTACCCCGGCAGTCCCTAGTAAAACCCTCATAACCTTTTACTCTGATGTCGGTTTGATACGGGGTTTTGTGCGTTGCAATCTAGACTCGTAGGCCTTCGATTTAATGGGTGATAGGCCTTCTAACTTTTTATATATTGGGAGAAAACATCCAAGACATTTGACCCAAATTTTAGAGAAATCTTTAAAAAGGAACCTACAATAACTTTCGCCAACTTTTATTTTGCCACTTAACTTTAAAACTTGAAATACAACCCTTGAACACTTAAAATATGACATACCACATCATTTTTAATTTAATACTCACCCTTCTTGTCTTTGCACGAAGATACGAGTTAATTTAGACGTTTTGAAAAGTCGGGGTGTTACATCCTCCCCCCTTTAGAAACATTCATTCTCGAATGAAAAAAATTAATAAATCTGAGTCACGCGGTTAAATATAAAAAGTCTAACCTAGGCGTCTCACATGATGACATAAATTGCTAAGCATTATAGCTCCATAATAACAGTGAGATCAAATATACAACGACAACAACTATAATAATAAGCAACAATATAAAAAAATCATATAGGTATCTTACCTCACTGCACCAATAAAACTGATATTCCATCACCCTGGGATATGAAACAAGTGAAGATATTTGGACCTTATGCCATCCTCAGCTTCCCAGGTCACCTCTTCTCTATTCTTGTTTCTCCACAATACTTTAACCGAAGCCACCTCTTTGGTCCTTAATTTACAGACCTGCCGATCTAATATGGCAACTGGAGTTTCCACGTAGGATAACTCATCTGTGATCTGAACATCCTCAACTAGGATAACCCAAGAAGGGTCTCCTACGTACTTCCGTAGCATAAATACATGGAAAACTGGATGAACAAATTCTAGCCTCGAAGGCAATTCTAACTCATAAGCCACTCGTCCTACCCTCTGAAGGATCCGGCATGGCCCAATGAATCTTGGACTAAGCTTGCCTTTTTTGCCAAATCTCATAACCCCCTTCGTAGGAGAGACTTTTAAGAATACCCAGTCATCGACGCAAAACTCTATGTCCCTTGATCGCATATCTGAGTATGACTTCTATCGGCTTTGAGCTGTTAGCAACCTCTCCTATATAAGCTTGACCTGCTCCACTGTCTGTTGTACTAAGTCGGGTCCAATCAACCCTGACTCACCTACCTCGAACCATCCAATGGGGATCTACATTTTTGCACATACAAAGCCTCATAAGGTGCCATCCCGATGCTGGAATGATAACTATTATTGTATGTGAACTCTATAAGAGGTGAGTGGTCATCCCAACTCCCCTTGAAGTCTAGCACACACGCCCGTAGCATATCCTCGAGTGTCAAAATTGTGCGCTCAGCCTGGCCATATGTCTGAGGGTGAAAGGTTGTACTAAGATTAACATGTGTCCCCAATCCTTTCTGAAAGAACTTCGAGAAGTTGGCGGTGAATTGTGTTCCTCTATCAAATATAATAGATATTGGGACACCGTGTAGCCTAACAATATCCCTAATATAGAGCCCTGCATAGTCATCGGCCGTAAAAGTAGCCCTGACTGGTAAGAAGTGGATTGATTTTGTTAGTCTATCAGCAATTACCCAAATAGAGTCAAACTTGCGACGCGATAGAGGTAACCCTGTAATAAAATCCATATTAATTGCTTCCCACTTCCACAAAGGAATGGCTATCTCCTGAACTAGCCCAGCGGGATTTTGGTGTTCAACCTTCACCTGTTGGCAGTTAGGACACCGTGCCACAAACTCAGCAACGTCCTTCTTCATCCCGTGCCACCAACAAATATCCTTAATATCATGGTACATCTTCGTCGAACCAGGGTGAATAGAATAACGGGAATGATGTGCCTCTTCCATAATCTGATATGGAAGCCCTGCAACATTCGGAACACATAATCGACCACTATATCTAAGGACTCTATCTCCTGCTATATCAAATGCTAAAGTCTGTTGATTCTGAGCCTTGGCTCTGAGCTGCTCTAAGCTAGGATCCTCTTGTTGCCGTGATTTTACTTCTACAACTAGAGATGATATGGATGTGTCCTAAATTGTTACCCCACTATCTTCTGCCTCTAACAATCTGACTCCCAAGCTAGCTAACTGACGAAGCTCTCGCGCTAGCTCACACTTCTCAACACCTAAATATGATAAACTACCCATAGATCTTCGACTGAGGTCATCAGCTACCACATTCTCCTTTCTTGAATGATATTAAATGTCCACGTCGTAGTCTTTCAGTAACTCAAGCCATCGACGTTGTCGCAGATTAAACTCCTTCTGTCTAAAGATATATTGAAGGCTTTTATGATCTGTGAAGATGTCAACATAAACGCCATACAAATAGTGTCTCCAGATCTTTAGCGCATGCACAACTGTAGCCAACTCTAAATCATGGGTCGGATAGTTCTTCTCATGGTTTCTCAACTGCCTTGAAGCATACGCGATAACCTTACCATGTTGCATTAGAACACATCCCAACCAACACTAGAAGCATCACAAATCACAATACACATCATAGCCTTCTGAACCGTCTGGCAATGCAAGAACTGGTGCTGATGTCAACCTATCCTTCAGCTCCTGGAAACTATGCTCGCAAGCTTCAGTCCACTGGAACTTAGTTGTTTTTTGAGTCAGCTTTGTTAATGGGGTTGAAATTGAAGAAAACCCCTCTACAAAGTTATGTAGTACCCAGCTAACCCTAAGAAACTATGAACCTCAGTCGGAGTCATGGGTCTGGGCCAAGTCTTTACATCCTCAATCTTTTGTGTATCAACCGCAATGCCTGCATCTGATACAATATGGCCTAAGAAAGCTACAGAGTCCAACCAGAACTCACACTTAGAAAACTTTGCATAAAGTTCTCGGTCTCGAAGAACCTGAAGGACTGCTTGCAGATGATTTGTATGCTCATCTTTTGAACATGAATACACTAAAATATCATCAATAAATACAATCACAAACAAGTCTAGATACGGCCTGAATATGCTATTCATCAGGTCCATGAACACTGCTGGGGCATTAGTTAATCCAAAAGGCATTACCAAAAACTTAAAGTGTCCATATCTAGTTCTAAAAGCTGTCTTTGGAACGTCTTTCTCCCGAACTCGTATCTAGTGGTACCCTGATCTTAAATCAATCTTTGAGAAACACTTAGCACCTTGTAACTGATCAAACAAGTCATCTATCCTCGGAAGGGGATACTTATTCTTTATAGTTGCCTTATTCAGCTGTCGGTAATCGATACACATTCTTAGTGAGTCATATTTCTTCCTTATGAACAACACTGGTGCACCCCATGGTGAAGCACTAGGCCTAATAAAGCCTTTATCCAACAAGTCTTTCAGCTGATCCTTCAACTCCTTTAGCTCAGCAGGAGCCATTCTATAAGGAGGGATAGATATGGGTTGTGTACTTGGTAGCATGTCGATAGCAAAATCAATTTCCCGTTCAGGAGGGATACCAGGGAGCTCGTCTGGAAATACATCTAGAAACTCATTAACTACCGGAATAGACTGAAGAGCCGGTGGTTCTGCATCTATATCATGAACGTGAACAAGATGATAAATACAACCCTTGGTAATCATCCTCCTCACCTTAAGATAGGAAATAAACCTACCTTTTGGTGTTGCTGTATCGCCTTTCCATTCTCGAACTGCCTCCTGGAAAGTGGAATCTAACAATATTTGTCCGGCACTCAACATTAGCATAACAAGACGCTAACCAGTCCATACCCATAATGATGTCAAAATCGACCATCTCTAACTCTATGAGATCTACAGAGGTCTAACTGTCAATAATTTCTTCCGTGCATCCTCGATAGACTCTTCTGGCAACAATAGACTCACCAATTGGTGTAGATACAATAAAGGGTCGATCTAATGACTCTGCTACTGTACATAACTTCCCCACAATAAATGGAGTTACATAAGACAGAGTAGATCCAGGATCTATCAAAGCATAAACACAATGGGAGCAAACAATCAATGTACCTGCCACTACATCTGGTGATGACTCTGAGTCCTGTCGGTCGGTTAATGAATATGTACGGTTCTGTCCACTACCACAACTAGATTCTCCCTCTCTTCCTCTGCCTCTACCTCTACGTGATGAAGTCTGGGGTCCACACCCTGTAGACTGTGCTGATGAGGAGGAACCTACTGCTGACCTGGTCGACTGACCTATACCACCCTAACCTATGGTAGGGCATTTTCTCCACCCACGCCCCTCCTGTCCACAAGAATAACAACCTGTGGAACCCTGTCTGCACCTCCCGAAATACATCCTACCGCAAGTAGCGCAACGCGGCAGGGCTGTCCTATCCTGGCCTGAACCCCTCTGCTATTGCGAACTTGATGCTCGTGAACCCTCACCTGGGCCTGACTATTCCTGACGATCAAATCTACTACTCTAGAACTGTTGTAGTGGAGGTCTAGGTGGCCTAATTGAATATCGGGGTCTGGGACCACCCTAAAAATCTCCCTGTGAACCAGCGGGACTAGCCCTCTTCTGTCTCTCTCTCTCAACCCTCTCACTTATATACTGTAAATGTCAGCGATCCTCTATGCTTTGTGCAAATGCCCGAATTCGCGAGATATCCATATTATCATTTAGTGCAGCGGTAGAACAAGCATCGATATAGTTTGAGTCGAGCCCTCCCACAAATCTACGCACCCTATCATGCATCGTATCAACAAATGTTGGTGCATATCTAGCCAATGAATCAAATCTCAGCCCGTACTCTCGGACACTCATGCTGCCCTGTCGAAGGTTCAGAAACTGGTCTACCCGGCCATCCCTAATCTCTCGAGGCAAATAGTGATCTATGAAAGCTTCTGTAAAGCTATCCCAAGTGGGTAGGGATGCATATTTTCCCCTATATCTCTCCCAAATCTCGTACCACAATACTCTGACATCGCGCAATCAAAATGCTGCTAACTCAACTGACTTTGTCGCTGAGGCATGCATGACTCTGAAGATCCTATGAAGTTGATCAATAAAGTGCTGAGGGTCTTCTCAGCGATATGTCCCTATAAACTGTGGAGGATTCAAGGCAAGAAATTCACGAACTCTCGAACTTCCGGGCCCTTTAGAAGGTTCGACAACATCTGGCACAACTGGTTGGCACTGTGCAACTACTAATTGTGCTAACATACATACTGCACTCTTGAAATCCTGATCAAATGGAATAAAAGGAACTAGAAGTGGTACTGCTGGTGGAGCCGGAAGTCCTGTAGCCCTCGGAGGCTCCTGAAGCGGCGGAGAAGCTATAGGGGGCTGAGAGGATGTCTCCCCCTGGGTCTCACAATGGGCTACCTCCACCTATGGTACCTTGATGGTACCCTCGCTTGCAGTTGTATCTAGCCCCTAGCTAGTTGTGGTTTGTCTAGTGTCAGTCATCTCTATCTGCATACAAGTATCAATTATAAGCCAGAAACCTCATCCCTTAAGACACCACTCTATAGCACGAGGTGAGCAAAAGAAGGATAGTCATTCTAACAAGCTCGGTGGCTTCTTGCTTATTGGATGTGGTGCAAAACACATAAGACTCTACTAGACATGGGTTGCTGACTCCCTAGGATACGACGTTGCTCTGATACCAAGTTTGTTACGCCCCAAACTCGAGGGGCGCAACTGGCTCCTAATGCCAAAACTCAGGCTCAAGCCGACCTTGCTGAACCATTTGCTACTAGCGCATGACAGCCACACGCAATCAAGAAAACAAACAAGTATATCTCGGCTTAAAACTAAGCCCTCGGCCAGCATCAACTGATCTATAAAAGAAACAGCTACTCCAAGGAGATCATATAAATAAATAGCCAACTAGCATAGAAGTCCTGATTGGGCCGTCGATGCCACCATGATATCTATACCTAAACTAAAAGTAGGTATATATCAATACAATACATCAAACAGCTCAGATGCTTCAGCAAACCAACAACATAGGCCAGTATGGCCATAACATAGCTATACACCCCACACACTAGTCTGCAAGCCTCTAAGAGTAGTAAAGATTAGCAAGACAGGGACTCAGCCTACCCATAAAGATATATACAACAAAAGGTAACAAACCTCCCAACTCTGGCAGCTCCGGAGGAAAGGGGCTAGCCTACCGAATAAAAATCAATCCTGCTGCTAAGGAGGTCTACTCGATCATCTGTCAGGACCTGCATGCATGAATACAGTGCCCCCAAGGTAATGGGGCATCAGTACAAAATAATGTACAGAGCATGAAAGGCAATAGACTATGAGGAGGTATCCTGATATACTGGAACAATCTGATAAATAAATCAAGGATAAGATAAGTGTACTGACCTGCTCCTAAATCTAAACTTATCAAAAATAATAAAACAACAATCTAACCAAGCCACCATAAGCTCTGCAGGTACAAACAGCATACAAGACCACATACTCAAACCCCCATAAGCTCGGAAGGTGCCAATCAGCCTATATACCCCTATCGGTAGTACCCTAGCCCCGTAGGTAGTCACATAGCCCTCTTAGGCATTAATATATCCCCGTAGGCAACACATAGCCCTTTTAGGCATCAACATAGCTTATAGACAACTCATAGCCCTCTTAGCCAACAACATGGCCCTGTAGGAAGCACTTAGCCTTCTTAGGCGTCAATATAGCCCTATAGACAACTCATAGCCCTTTTAGGCATCCATATAGCCCTGTAGGCAGAACATTGCCCTTCTAGGCATATATCACATTCCTGCAGCTAACCACAATAGCCCCAAGGGCAACAATAACAATCCAATCGCTAAAAGCGAGAAATTTAGTTATAAGCAACCTATACAAATAGCCTCTAAGTCGTGTCCAACATAGGGACGCTACTAACTGAATAAAAATCTTGACAAGGGAGGATTATATCAACTCGAGCAGCCAACAATCAACAATAATGGCTACAAGTGTAACAAGGATAACAACCCAATTATATTGCTCCTAAGCTTTAACGAAACATGCCGTAAGTAGGGAATAGCCTTAATACACCTTTCCAATGAACGCTCGAAAGACTGTAGTTCCTTCACGAAAGATGTTCCTTATGTCCTAAGCTTCGCAAACACTATATATACACAACTGGTACGCACCTATAAATAGTTCATAATTAATCTTAAATCGGCAGATTTGCCATATTTCCCTAACTTGTCGAAACGTCCGTAGAAATTCATAAAAACAACCATAAAAAGGTCCCGAGATAATTACCTTAGTTAACCAAGTGTAAAACTTGAAGAAACACCAATAACTACAAATTTATATCTTCAAAAACCAGCACCAAACGCAGCTAATAGAAGAGAAAAACGATTGCCGCGTGTAGGGATTACGTTTCTAGGCATGGGGGCAATGTTTAATGGTAGAAATCGTCAAAAACTAACCTTCATCATGCTAGAACTCCATAGGAACCCTATCTAAGATTTCTCTCTGGTTTTGGAACTGAAATGAAATGTTTTCATGGCTTAAAACGTTACATAAGCCGACATACCATATTTTTGACCCGACTCAGATCCGACCCATATTCTACCCCGACAGTCCCTAGTAAAACCCTCAAACTTTTTACTCTAATGTCGGTTTGATACGGGGTTTTGTGCATTGCAAACTAGACTCGTAGGCCTTCGATTTAATGGGTGATAGGCGTTCTAACTTTTTATATATTGGGAGAAAACATCCAAGACATTTGACCCAAATTTTAGAGAAATCTTTAAAAAGGAACCTACGATAACTTTCGCCAACTTTTATTTTGCCACTTACTTAACTTCAAAACTTGAGATACAACACTTGAGCACTTAAAATATGACATATCACATCATTTTTAATTTATTACGCACCCTCCTTGTTTTTCCACGAAGATACGAGTTAATTTAGACGTTTTGAAAAGTTAGGGTGTTACAATATCTCAACACTAGAGTCATTAACTCGAACTAAGTGATAGACACACCCCTTGGAAACTAACTTTCTCACCTTAAGGTATGAAGTGAAATGACCCTTTGGCACTGTTGAACTGCTACTCAACTCTATAACTGGCTCATTAGGAATTTGGAACCTAACAACTCATGTTCTATAATCAATGGAGGCATAACGGGCATGAAGCCAGTCCATACCAAGAATGACATCGAAATCTACCATGTCTAACTCAATTAAATCAGCCATGGTGTTCTTGTGATTGATGGAGATGAGACAATCACAATACACTCACTCAACTAGAATAGACTCCCCAATAGATGGAGAAACACAAAAGGGTTCACAAAGTTTCTCAGGAAGAACATCAAAATTATTTGCAACATAAGGAGTCACAAAAGATAAACTTGTTCCTGGGTCTAGCAAAGCTAAACATCAAGGGTAAAGACTTTGATCATACCAGTGACAACATCTGGAGAATTATCTTGCTCTTGATGACTAGTGATCGCATAAAGGTGGTTTGCTCCTCCTCTAGTACCGGAAGTAGCTCATCTAGGTGCAGTCCGGTCTGGTGGAGCAACTGATGAAGATTGGGCTCTATTGCCCTGATTTCCATTACCTTACCGGTTCTTAGGGCACTCTTTCATGAAGTGACCCTCTTGTCCAAACTTGAAACAACATGTGGAGCCATCGTGACACTTACCTGGGTGAGTCCTTCCACACTAAGCACATGCAGGAGCCCAGTTACCTCATTGTGCCACACTACCCTGAGACTGTGCAGGTCTAGCTCTGAAGTTCTGTGAATTCTAACCATTGTACTCACCTTTGTTTCTGGGTGCAGGTGCAGGTGCACTAGCAGATGATGGAGCAAGTTCTTTTTGCTTTTGTCGGAAAGAAGACCGGTTCACATTATTCCTCTGCTGCCCGGACTCATTCCCTATCTTCGCTTTCTTGTTTCTAAACTCCTCCCTATCCTTCAGCTTCTCTTCCTCAACTTGCTGCACGTAGACCATCAACCTTTATATATCCATGTCCCCAATTAGCATGGCTGCCTTGCCCTCTTTACTTGACAGACGAGACAACCCAGCAACAAAAAGACTCATCCTGCTTCTCATATCCGCAATCATCTCTGGAGCATATCGGGAAAGTTGGGTGAACTTCATGTTGTACTCATGAACACTTACTGAATCCTGCTTAAGGGTGAGACTCTCATACCTTGTCCTATTTCAGTTCTCGGGGAAAGAAGCCCCCTAAGAAGGCCTCCTCAAAACAAGCCCAACTCGCAGGTGGTACTCCATCAGCTCTACCCTTCTTCCACTGGTCAAACCAAGTCCTAACAACATTCTTCAGTTGGTATGCAACTAGTTCTACTCGCTCAGCTTCGGCAACATGCATAACTTCAAATACCTTTTGCAGGTCCTCAATAAAATTCTCTGGATCCTTAGTAGTGCTTGAACCAGTGAAACTTGGAGGATTCATCCTCAAGAACTCTCGGATTCTCGAAGTATCAGCCACTTCCTATCTAGCTCCTTTTTGTTGCCCAACCTGGTTAGTCACAACTTGGCTCAACATTCGAATCGCTTTCCTGAACTCAGCATTCATGACTTTTTCTTAGGGTTTCTCTTCAGGTGCATTAGGTACCCCTTCCTCCTCAACGTTCCTCCTAGCAGGACGACCTCGGGCAACTCTTTGTGGAGGCATGATTAACTGAAAAACACACGCAAGCATGAATTAGAAAGAGACTTTATAGAGATGAACTCTATCGCACAAAATGGATATGAAAGAAGTGAGATAATTTCCTAAGTGTTGTTGTCGCCTAATAATAGATGTGGAGCGTTTCACACCGATAACTAGGACTCTACAGACACGACTTCATAGACTCCCTATGATTTCTTGAACTCTAGGCTCTGATACCATATTTTTCATGCACCACCTACACCCTGGGCGGGACTAGCACTCGAGAATAATTTCTGGCCCCAAACGAACTCTTGGCCTGGCTAGACTCTCAGCGGAAGACTCTAAGCATTATTACAATGATCTAATGCACTTATAAAATAACTGTCTCCAATTAAACTCAGAACGTTTAAGGATAAAACATTCAACTAGCCATAAATGGCAACTCAAGTCTTACCATAAGAATTAACAATGTAAAGACAACTAAACTACTAACTGTCCATGAAGCCTCTAAAACAAGGAGGAATGTCGGGACAAGACCCCCGATCACCCTAACAACTAAAGTACTAAAGCAATCTAAAAGGAGCCCTCCGGAAAGCAAGGAGGCTCACCAACTGACTCTGAGTGCTCAACTGGATTAATGAGGCACTGGATGTTGATCCTGGTTACCTGTGTCTGCATCATGAAATGATGCAGGCCAAATGGCATCAGTACATTGAATATATGAGTATGCGAGGGGAATACTAAACAAGAAATAAGCTTGAAAGGAATCTGAAAATAACACTTACCTTGGCTTTACTCAACTCATGAATAACTCAACTCAAATGCAAAGTAAACAACAATAATGGTACGGTTATACAAAGCTTTTAAAACAGGAGGTGGCAACTCAATTTGTTAAAGAAATGCAATAACAACTAAGTTTACATGTAAAGTAATATAATACTGTGAGAGTTTCTCTTATGGACAACCACCACTATAAGCCTAAGTGATGATATAACGTCTTGCGCACGCTGCTAGAACTGTCCTATAATTATCCATCATATAGAAAGCCTTAACTAAGTGGATCCACTAGTCTATGATAAAAAGCACAAAGGAATCATCTAAAAAGTATGATCCTTTTCTTCCCATGATGGCTATATGGTTTATGGAGACTTAAGTTATTATGAACTCGCGTCCCCATATCGATGCTCAATAATACTCCCAAAATATACTCAGGTCATAAGTTTTTAAAACAAAACTCTTTCTTTGGTTTGAGATAATTACTCAAAACTTAGCTTAAAATCTCTTTTGGAAATTGGTGTTTCCTTTCTTGCTCAAATGTGAAAACATTTTAACTCTTGGGAAAACTTAGTTCCCGTATAATCTTTGAGGAAAATGAACTTTACTCTTACTCTTTACTCAACTAGCTTAAGTCTTAAAAAAAAGTTAAAACGTCTGTGAAAGACTTTTGGAACACTCTATGAATTTCTCTCGACTTAACTCTTAACCTCTTGACTTAACTCTTAACTTCTCTTGAATTGAAGTATGGATTCAAGGCTCATGATCTCATGTTAATGATTATTTCATTATGTTTAGATGTACCTTAGAGTATAGAAGTCGACTAGAAAACATAGGTATGTTGCTAAGGAACTAGTACAAAAAGAAGGGGGAAAAGGTGGAAGAACTGGCGTCCCTAGCGCCCCCCTTGAATTTCAGGGACTGGGTTGGGGCACTCTGGCTGACGCGGTGCCCCAGAGCCCAAATTTCAGGGCCCCAGTTGAGGCGATCTGGCTGGGGCGCCGCCGCCCAGGTGGGTTCTGACTTTTCTTCTTCATTTTTCAACTCTAAACCCCCTATTTCAATTTGGTTCTTTCCCCAAACTCTTAGAATCAACTATACCATCAATATATGTAAGATTCTACTCAAAGTCACACCTAAAATCATGAATCAAACTCAAGAAACTTCAACAACAAGAACCCACAAGATTACAAACGAATTATCATCAAGGCTCATAAGATTTACTTTCAAAACAATACAACTTCGCTGAATTGAATCATGATTGACGTGTGGGTGAACTAACCCAATGTTATGTGATCTCACATACCTCGTAGCATTGAATCCTTGGAGAAATCCACAACCAAATTGTACAATCTTGACGAATCTTGACTTTTCTTCTCCTTTTTTCTCTTTTCTCTTTTCTCCAAGCCCTAGCGTGAATTTCCAATTTTCTAAACTGATCTAATTCTGATTTTACCCCAATTAAACTCCTAAAATAAAAATAAAATAATTGGTTAAGGAAAAGACCAAACTACCCTTCCAAAATCCGGATTGGACTTTCCTTATCCAAACAATCCAATTTCTAATTGGTATATCTCACTCATACAAACTCGGAATTGCGCAAACTCGGTGGCATTGGAAAGATAATTCCAAGATATTTCCTATGGTATCTGGAAGCACACCTAACTCATCCTGATCTAGGAGCTATGGTTGCTTTAAGTTGACCAAAATCTCAAACTTAACTTACCAAATTTCCTGATTTTTTTCATTCTTTCCTAAAATGACTCTTTCCAATTCTAACTTCTTTCTAGTTCTTTCAAATAGCGAGATGTTACAATCTCATATCATTAGAAAATTTTGACATAAAAGTGGAAGTCTACACATAGTCTTGACAAGCTATTCTAGTACATCAAATGAGTGGTTGGGACATAACCTATCCACCATGCAAAACATCTAAAAACTAAAGACATAAGAAAATATAGTAAGGGTGACATGGCCCTCGGATTATAAGGAATCACCAATTTTTCAATCTACTAAGAAATCAACTAGCCATTAGAGGGAGGAGGAAGATCGTTGGACCCTACATTAGTGAAATATTGTAGGCACTAGTATGCATTAGTAAATGGAATGTACTACGTACGAGGGATATGCATAAAACATAAAACATGATCATAAGGGGACATAATCAAAAACATGATATGCATGACCAAGATAAACATTGTAAAATCATTTAAAGAGGAATCGTAAATCATGAACACGGTCAATACATCTTAAAATATAATGAAAGCTTCATAAATCCTTTGAGAGTAACTTAGTTCATTTTGTGGGACATTAGCTTTAAATGATAATAGAGCATGTGAGCTATACCATGAAATCTAATGTAACTCCCACATCGAGAAGGGAGAGTCTACTTGCCAAGGTAGACCTCCGTATCATAATTCATATGCTATTATGGATCCACTACCTAAGTCATTTAAGAAAATAATATGGAGGCACGTAGTTTTGAACTAGAGGTTGCTACTAAAGACTACCCTATTTTAGCCTCCACCTCAAGCTCTCTCAGTGTTAAGTTAAATCACAATGGAATAGTCATATTCATAAATATATCGTCATACATGGAAAACACATGAATTAAGATACTAATCCAAGCTTAAAACATCATAGAGTGTCTCATTAAATCTTGAATCAAGCATGTGTGAGAAAACCTTTCACCAAATCGCGATCCTTTAATATGTGAGAGAATCCTTTCACAATTTTATTTATGCTCATTTTAAAGCAACCTAGAGCATAAGATATTCGTTTTCTCAAATCATGCATAACTCTCATGAAAACAACATTCATAGCTTCATAGCTTCTTCATAAATTTATGTCTTTAAGAGTTCATAGTCAAAATTACGAAAAAAGCATAGTTTCATGTAAAATCAATTGTAAAGTATGTAATTGAGTCAAAATAATCATTTTAAGATCAACGTTGAACTATTGAATCAACACAATTAGAACCCATGAAGAATTGAATCGAAAACCTAATCAAATTGATTAAACTAAATCTTGGAGAAGTTAGAAATTTTTGGGGATCAATGGATGAATAAAACCCATTGATGAAACCCTACATACCTTGCTATTTAAAGCCCAAAAGAAATGGTGAAAAAGAGACTTGATTTAGAAACCCTAGTTTCTTCTTCCTTGATCTTGAGAGAGGAATTTTGAAGAAAACTTTGGAGGGGATTTGGGGTTTTAAGTGAATGAGAGAGTTGGGGAAATTTTTGGGGTAGAAGGGTAGTTATAGGACTTATAAATAGGGGTGAAACGACTTAGTTGGAATTTAATGCATAGGAAAATACCCAAATACCCTCAAGAGATAACTACTGGATGACTTCTACGGTTTGGACCTATGGCCCATACAGGTGAACCGTAGAACCAACTTCAAAACCCAAATTCACCTTACTTCCCACGAGGTTTTTCTATGAGTCGTCTTATTTCCTATGGTCTGTAGACCCCTTCCGTAGTTCTCAACTTTCAGTCCAAAATTGGAACCTTTCTACAGAACTATCCTATGCCCCGTCAACCTCCTACAGCTCGTCCTGGCTACTCGTAGGTCAAACTTCAGAAAAATGAAATTCCAAAAACTTGACCTCATTCCTATGAGTTCCATCTGCGATCCGTAGAAACTTCTACGAATCATAGATTGGTCTTGTAGGATACAACCAGTAGCCTAAAATGAGACATTTCATTTTAATTTGGGCTTTCCAATTTCTGAGGTGTTACAATATCTCCCCCTTGATAACATTCATCCTCGAATGGGACTCAAGCTATCATGAATAGAGTAGGAGAGAAATTAACAACCCCTCATGAATGCAAACCTCATCAAAATGCACATAAACATGAAGAATCATTCCAAGATAAATCATAACATTAAAATTCAAGTTTTTCATGAACATGCATACATATGGTAACATGAGAATGACTAAAATGCATGAATCCAAATGAGTGAACCATAAGAAACTATTACCTTAAGCTAGAATACGGTCATAGGGAAAGAGATGAGGATACCATATATCATATCGGTTTTGGCCTCCCAAGTAGCACCTTCAACTAATTGATTCCTCCAAAGAACTTTCATGGAAACAATTTCTTTTTTTTTAAACTTATGAACTAGTCGGTCTAAACTCTGAACCGAAACCTCTTCATAAGAGAGATTTTCTTTAACCCCTAAACCCAAAGACACAATGGACATCGGATCTCCAAAACACTTCTTTAGCAAAAAGACATGGAATGTCATATGTACCAATGGTAAATCATTAGGAAACTTTATTTCATAAGCAACTTTGCCAGCACGCCTCAAAAAATTTGATATGGGCCACATAAAAGGGACTAAGACTCCCTTTCTTTCCAAATCTCATTACACCTTTCTTGGGTGAAATTTTCAAGTAGACCCAATCATCAACATTAAATTCAAGTTCTCTTCTTCTAACATCGGCATAAGACTTTTGTCTACTTTGAGTCATTTTAAACCTTTAGCGAATAAGTCGAACCTTTTCCATTGCCTCATGAGCAAACTCAGGACCTATAAAGAGATCCCACTGACTTCAAACAAACCTATAGGAGACCTAAAACTTCTACCATAAAGAGCCTCAAATGTTGTTATTCTAATGTTAGAATGATAGCTATTATTATTGTAACACCTCAGAATTTTTTTGAACTAAGACTCAAACCCTTCTTCGTTGTGAGTAAGATTTTACCAAGGAATTTAAATTTTCTTAAGTGTTAAGGTTAGGTCACTAGATATAGCACCTTGAGTTCCAAAAAGAGTTAAAGAGAATTCATTCAAGTCATTCCTTAGTTCTTTTAAGTTTTGGGTGAACTTCAAACGACAATAACTTTCAGTACATGATGAGTTATGAGACCCATAAGATATCAAATGAAAGATCTCTGAGTCCTCTTTCCAACGCCACCGAGTTTGCTAATTTTCAAGCTTGTATGAGGAAGATATGCCCATTTGAAGTCGGGCTATCCAATTAAGGAAACTTACCCGAAAATATGAGGGGTATTTTGGTCCTTTCCTTACCCAATTGCATTTAAAAAAATTTAGTAAGGTTTTAGGAGTCTAAATTGATTAGAATCAGTTTTAGTTATTCCATAAATATGCTTAGGGTTTTTAGAGGAGTTCAAAAAGAGAAAATAAGAGAAAAAAAAGGAGAAAAGAGGGACGGTTCAAGGCGTTCGTCAAGATTCTTATGATTCTTCGAGGGATTTCACCAAGGATTTTATCCTAAGAGGTATGTAAGCTTCCAAAGTATTGGATTTGTTCGGCCATATGCTAACCATGAGTTTCTTTTGTGAATTTCATCCATGAGATTGAGTATATTGATAATCTTGTAGAGTTCTTAAAGTTTTGTGCTTCGTTTTTATAATGAAGTTCTTGTTGAGTTCTTGAGGTGAGAGTTGTGAATGAGTGTTGTTCTTGGTGGGTTTTTGGTGTAGAATTCTCTGTAATTAGGTTGGATTTAAGGATCCAAAAGAGTTTGGAGGATATCATTCAAGTTTAGACGAGGTAGGGCTGGGAAAATTGAAGAAAAGTTCATCGGATTTGTCTGGAACGTGGCTGGGGCGGTGCGTCCCTGTTGCGCCTGAGGGGCGGCGCCCTGCTCCTGTAGTGCACCCTAGACCAGCCTCTTTCAACTGAGGGCTGGCGTGTTGTGCCACTGTTGCACCAGGGACGTCAGGTCCTTTTCGCCTCCATTCTTTGTTCCTTATTCGATCTTTCAAAACATGTCTTCACTCTCTTAGTGATTTTTACTATCCAACCTACATTCAATCATCAATAAATCCTATATATCAAGTCACTATACTTAAATTCATAATTCAAATTCAAGGAAGAGTTAAGAGTAGAGTTCAAGAAAGTTTTTGAGTTAAATTATGAATCCTTCGAGATTAACTATCGATTTGAGTTCTTTAAAAAGGTTCCTTCAATCCCTATTGATTCTAAACACTCTAAACCACTTATAAACATAAAGAAATCATTCATAACATGAATCATAACCTTGAATTCTTAATTCAAATTCAAGGTAGAGTTAAGAGTTAAGTCTTGAGAGTTCTTTCGAGTTACTTTGAGAAAGTCCCTTTGAGTCTTTTCAAAGATTCTTCTACAGTTACTTATAAATTGTTTCAAAACTCGAGTAAATGAGTATGAGAAGAAGGATAATGTATTCATGAGTCTTCATTATCATTGAGATCCTTGAGTTAAGTCGTTCATGCCCATAATTCCGCGTGAAATCCATAACTTGATTTTCTTTGAGAGGAGTAGTATCTTCAAGTTCTAAGTCTTGAGTATTGAGTTCCTAATCATTTTGGGACTATATTCCTAATCATGGACTACTACATGTTACCCATGAAGGTCCTTGAGTTGAGTAGTTCATGCCCATAATTCCGCAGAACTCTATGAGTCGAGCAGTCTTGAGATGAGAAGTTTCATTGAGCCCTTGAGTTGAGTAGTTCATGTTCATAATTCCGCATGAACCTTCCGAGTCGAGCATTCTTGAGATGATTAGTATCATTGACTTCTTGAGTTCTGGAGTTGTTGAGTTCCAAGTTTTGAATTCTATGCATGGTTATTGAGTCGTTCACGTCCATAATTCGGCATGAACCCTATTTAAGAAGTCTTTTTTTACAAATTATTTTAAAACTTGTTTTAAAGACTTGAGCACTGAGTTGAGGAAGAGTAGATTTGAGTTCATTTTATTTAAAATGATATATGGGAACTAAGTATTTCCAAGATGAAATGTTTT
The DNA here is from genome assembly GCA_029582725.1 of Solanum chiquidenum. Taxonomy (NCBI): domain Eukaryota; kingdom Viridiplantae; phylum Streptophyta; class Magnoliopsida; order Solanales; family Solanaceae; genus Solanum; species Solanum chiquidenum. Next base: position 63,935 of record JAJOOS010001419.1, on the reverse strand, counting down.
TACATTTAAGATGAGAGGAAACTGAGATTTCCAAAAGAGTTTTGAGCATTTTGAGTACCATCTCTCTTAAGAGAAAGATTTTTGAGTAATAATCTCAAAACACAAAAAGAGTTATGTTTTTAAAACATATTACCTCGTATATTTTGGGAGTAGAATTGAGCACCGATAATGGGGAGAGTTCATACAACTCACAACCCCCATAAACCATGTAGCCAACGTGGGTAGAAAGGGTCATACTTTTTAGATGATTCCTTATTGTTTTTTAGAATAGAGTAGTGGATCCACTTAGTAGTAGGTTCTATACCCCGGCAAAGTATAGGAAAATTCTGGCAGCATGGACGATGTATCATCACATAGCTCTTAGTGATGGTTATCGATTAAAGAATTTCCCACAGAGTTACTTTGTATTTTTATATACAATCAGAGTTATTATTGTATTCTTGCATACAACTGAGTTATTGTATATTGTTTTAAAAGCTTTCCAGATATTGCATCTTTTATTGTTGCTAAGTATCTTGAGTTTGAGTTGAGTATCTTAAGTCAGAGTTGATTATCTTATTATTGAGTTGAGCCCTATTTCTCTGAATTCAGTTGAACTATGTTTCCCTAAGTTGAGTATCTTATTTCTGAGTTGAGTATCTTATTGTTGAGTTGTGTATCTTATTTCTGAGTTGAGCCTTATTTCTCTGAGTTGAGGGGAACTATGTTTCGTTGAGTTGAGTGAGTTGAGAAGAGGTAAGTGTGTTTCTTTTCCATTAGTTCAAGCTTATGTTTATGCTTTAGAATTCCCCTTACATGCTCGTACATTCAATGTACTAACGTCATTTGGCCTGCATTATTTTATGATGCAGATACAGGTATTCAGAGTCATCAACAGAAGCTTCGTTGATGCCACTTGCAGTTTCAGTCAGCTTTGGTGAGACTTCTTATATTCCAGAGGATTTCACCTTTACTTACAGTTAGTAGTTTTGAGATGTCACGAGTCTTGTCTCGATATATTTTTGTAATAGTAGAGGCTTCATAGATAGATAAAGTTGAGTAGTTTCAGTATATATCTTCTTTGAGTGGTTTTTACAAACTCTGAGTTCATCTATTGAGTATTGTTTAGAATATTTTAAAGTTGAGTATTTGAGTTATTAAATTTATTTCAGTTTTAAGCTTTTGTATGCTTGATTTAGTCTTCCTCTTGTAGTCAGCCAGGATAAGGGTTTGCTTGGGGACCAACAATGGTTCTCAAGTGTCGACCACGTCTAAGGTGTACACTCGGGTCCTGAAAAACTTGGTATTAGAGCACAGATTTCAAATGTCCTAGGATGTCTATGAAGCCATGTCAAGTAGAATCTTATTTATGGCTGTGAGCGCCCCACTTTTATAAATGAGGGACTACAAATATTTAGGAAAAGGTTCCCTTCTTTCATACTCTTAATCGTGCAATAGAGCTATGTTATAGAGACTTATTCTAACTCGTGTGTTCTCATATCCATTCTACTAGCCCTCATAGTAGAGGTGGTTGAAAAGCAAAGTCAGTTCTTTATCAATGAGTTGCTCTTAGAAAAATCTTGAGGAAGTCATGAGACTCCAGAGGGGCTTGAGAGAAGCCCATGAGTGAGTTAAGTGTTGAGTTTCAAAGAAATGCGCTCATGTTCATATGAATCGTGTGTTCAAGCTAAAAGCGAGTTGTACTCTCTTCTCTATGCCCTGTTTCAGCTGAGATCCTTATGAGGAAGTATATTTAGAGCTTAGGTAGTATTTTTATCCAAAAAGGTAGCATGAGTTACGAAACTATGAGCAGTAGTAGTGAAAGTGCCCAGAGTTGGGGGAAAGCATGTAGAGGTTTAGTAATCTAAGGAAAAGAGATAGTGATGGGGCATATTATGTTATTGCAATCATGCACCCAGTTAGTTATAAGTGATGAGTTACTTTATGAGTGAAATAAGGAATAATAATGTTGTAGAGAGTTCTTGATAGAAGGAAGAGGAATAATTACTAGACCACATGAGATAGAGTATACTTTTAACCAGAATAGAGTTGATGTCGATGTGCCATCGTGTTAGAAGAGACTAAATATATGTGTTGAATAGAAGCATAAAGTATTCATGAAGTGATAGATCTAAGATAGGCTTATGATTTGTTTGATAGGGTCATGATGTTCCAAAGGTAATAGAACCGATTAAGTAATGAGGTATAATAAGTGAGAAAATAGTACTTACATTTTGAAAAGGGGATGTAGACCAGTTTAGAGATTATGGAATAGGTCCATAGCTTTCAAGTGTCAACTTTAGACCTAAGGGGGAGATGATAAGATGAGAAATCAAGTCTAGTGTTGAGAATAAGATAATAATGAGCTCAAAAGAATATCTGGGATATCTTTTCAAAGGTCCTTTTAGTAGTGGAGTGATGTGAGAAGAACAAGGTCAATGTTCTTATCATGATAATGATGGTGTGATAATTCCATCTAAGGTTATAAATAAGGAGGAAGAGGAGGATGAGGTTTTACTATGAGAAATAGTTAAATGAGAGCCCTTAGTTGGTTTCAAGTAGTAATGTGGGAAATTCTAGTTGGTATGGCAAAGATGATGAGAGAATGAGAACTTCTTAAGGAGTTGGTTAGTAAGAGTCCATGGAGTTGTTAGACTACTAAGCTTGAATGTGGTGTTGTTAAACATGAGGTAGTTCTTGATATGAGCCCAATGTTGATTAAATGAGGTGGTAAAGAGTAATGTTCTTGGGATGAGACTCCCTATAGAGAGGTATAGAACCTGAACCTTAGGATTTGGGTTAAGCTTGAATATAGTAAGAGCGTGTCGTTAGACTCAGTCCTTGGTAAGAGAAGTTATGTTCCCTTGAGGGAACTAGGAGTTGTAGTCAATGAGGTATGGTATAAGGAAACAAGAGCATAGATTAGGAGCGTTGCTAAGCTTAATATGTAGCAGTCATATTACCCCAGACATGGTATTCCTATTCTTACTTCATGCCCAGATTTCCTTTGTTTCAGATAAGGTAACTTCAGAGAAAGTGTGACTATCTTTACAATAGCATCGTTCTTGATTTAGGTGCTATAGAAGGTCCTAACTCTTGGTACGAATCAGTTCAACCTATTTTAGTAGGCAAGTTCATGGGTCAGAGGAGATAGTGAGAGTAACTCCGTTCCATACCAGTCCAGCCGTCATTCGAGGACGAATGATTCCAGGGGGGAGATAATGTAACATACTAGAATTTTTTTGAACTAAGGCTCGAACCCTTCTTTGTTGTGAGTAGGATTTCACTAAGGTATTTAAAATTTCTTAAGTGTTAAGGTCAGGTCACTAGATATAGCACCTTGAGTTCTAAAAAGAATTAAACAGAATTTATTCAAGTATTCCTTAGTTCTTTTGAGTTTTGGGTCAACTTCAAACGACCATAACTTTCAGAACATGATGGGTTAGGAGACCCATAATATCAAATGAAAGATTTCTGAGTCCTCTTTCCAATGCCACTGATTTTGCTAATTTTTGAGCTTGTATGAGGGAGATATGCCTGTTTGAAGTCGGGCTGTCCAATTAAGGAAAGTTACCCAAAAATATGAGGGGTATTTTGGTCCTTTCATTAGCCAATCGGATTTAAACATCTTTGGTAAGGTTTTAGGAGTCTACACTGATTGGAATCAGTTTTAGTTATTCGTAAAATACGCTTAGGGTTTTTAGAGGAGGTCAAGAAGAGAAAAGAAGAGAAAACAGGAGAAAAGAGGGAAGATTCAAGGCGTTCGTCAAGATTCTTGCGATTCATCAAGGGATTTCGGCAAGGATTTTATCCTATGAGGTACGTAAGTTACCATAGTTTTGGGTTTGTTCTCCCACAAAGTAATCATGAGTTTCTTTTATGAATTTCATCCATTAGATTGAATATATTGATTATCTTGTTGAGTTCTTGAAGTTTTGTGCTTCATTTTTGATAATGAAGTTCTTGTTGAGTTCTTGAGGTGAGAGTTGTGAATGAGTGTTGTTCTTGGTGGGTTTTTGGTAGAGCCGTTAATATGGGTTAGGCCCGTTGGGACGAACTAGCCTAACCCGTGATTTGATAGGGCCGGGCTACGATTTTTGGAGCCCATTTAACAAAAAGGGGTTTTTAGCCCGGCCTGAATAAGTCTGCCGATTTGTGGAGATTGAGAAATATGGATAGGGTCAGCCCGTGGACCAAATAAAAGTTGATTAAAAAATAAAAATCAAATAGAGTATTAAAAATAACAAAAGTCTAAACTCAAAATCTCTTTAAAGTTTGAAATATTCCAATTTAAATACAAATTATGTTTATAAAGTATGTACTACATAAAATAAAAATCCCTAAAATTTCTAGGGAACCACTACATAGGCCATAGCCTATGAAATATTGTCATAGTTTTTGTGTTTTATTATGATCATTAAAAAATAGTTAGGTTAATATTTCTATTTAGCTATTTATGCTTTTACTTGAAATTAAACTTAATAATTATTATAAAGATAATTTTATTTGTGCATTTGATTAACAAGTGGTAACACTAAATTATAATTGAATTAAAAAAATTATAAAAATTATTCATTTAAGGAAAGAGGGCTAGCCCGGCAAAGCCCGTAGCCCATTACTTATGGTCTGGGCCGACCATTTTCTGGCTCACACAAAAATGGGCTAGCCCGGCCTGGCCCAATAAATTTCAAAGCCTGTATGGGTTAGCCCGGATGGGGTGGGCCACCCATATTGAAAGCTCTAGGTTTTGGTGTAGAATTCGTTGTAATTAGGTTGGGTTTAAGGATTCAAAAGAGTTTGGAGGAAATCATTCGGGTTTAGACGAGGTAGGGCTGGAAAATTTGAAGAAATTTCATCAGATTCATCTGGAACGTGGCTGGGGAGGATGGTCCCTGTTGCACCTGAGGGGATGGCACCCTGTGCCTATACAGTGCACCCCAGACCAGCCTCAGTCAACTGCGCGGTGCGCCACTGCTGCATCGGGGACGTCAGGTTCTTTCCGCATTTGTTCTTCGTTCAATATTCGATCTTTCAAAACATGTATGCGCTCTCTTAGTGAATTTTACTAATAAACCTACATTTAATCATCAATAAATCCTATATATCAAGTCACGATCCTTGAATTCATAATTCAAATTCAATGAAGAGTTAAGAGTAGAGTTGAAGAATTTTTTTGAATTAAATTGTGAAGTCTTTGAGATCAACTATCGATTTGAGTTCTTTAAAAGGGTTCCTTCAATCCCTATTGATTCTAAACTACTTGTAAACATATATAAATCACTCATAACCTTGAATTCATAATTCAAATTCAAGGTAGAGTTAAGAGTTAAGGCTTGAGAGTTCTTCAAAGTTATTTTGAGAAAGTCACTTTGAGTCTTTTCGAAGAGTCTTCTACAATTACTTATAAATTGTTTCAAGACTATGAGAAATATGAGAATGTATTCATGAGTCTACATTATCATTCAGATCCTTGAGTCAAGTCGTTCATGCCCATAATTCCGCGTGAACTCTTTAACTTGATTTTGTTTAAGAGGAGTAGTATCTTCAAGTTCTAAGTCTTAAGTATTGAGTTCCTAATCATTTTGGAATTATATTCCTAATCATGGGATTACTACATGTTACCCATAAATGTCCTTGACTTGAGTAGTTCATGCCCATAATTCCACATGAACCCTATGAGTCGGGCAGTCTTGAGATGAGAAGTATCATTGAGCCCTTGAGTTGAGTAGTTCATACCCATATTTCCGCATGAACCTAAGAGTTGAGAATTCTTGAGATGAGTAGTATTGTAACACCCCATTATTTGAAAGAACTAGAAATAGAAAGAAACCATTTTTGGAAAGATCAAATTTGGAAAGTTTGGCAAAGTTATGTTAAGTATGATTTTGGGTAAAATTTAAATGAACATAACTCTCAGTAAAGGATGTTTTATGTGTTCTACAAGATACTAAATGAAAGGTATTTGAATTATCTTTCCAACGCCACCGAGTTTGCTAAATTTCGAGTTCGTATAAGGGAGATATGCCAATTCGAAGTTGGGCTATCTAGATAAGGAAAGTTAACCGGATTTTAAAGGGGTATTTTGGTCTTTTCTATACCCAATTAGTTTAATTCATTTTTAGTGAATTACTTAGGGTCTAAACTTATTTTATTCAGTTTACGCTTCATAAAATTAAGCTAGGGCTTTGAGAGAACAGAAAGAGGAGAAAAGAGAAGGAAAAGTTAAAGTTCATCGTTCTTGAGGTTTCGCTTGCGGATTTCGCCAAGGGTTAATCCCTACGAGGTATGTGAGATCACATAGTGTTGGGTTCTTTCACCCACACGCCAATCATAATTTATTTTAGTGTATTTACGTTCTTGAAAGTACAGTAATTGAGTTCTTGATGGATTTTGTTGAAGTTTCTATTGGGTTCTTGATTGTTGAGTTCTTGAGAAGTTTTTGAGTTAGTTTAATGAGATTTGAATTTAGTTTTGAGTAGATTCTTGTATACTTTTGTTGGGTATTTGCATCTAGGTGTTTGTTGAAAGAACCAATCGAATCTAGACGAATTAAGGTTGAAAAACGAATAAGAAAATTTGTCAACAATATAGGGAATGGGGGTGGGGCGCCGCGCCACTCAGAGCACCCCAAAACAGGTTCTGAAGTTTGGGCTCTGGGGCGCCGCGCCACTCAGAGCGCCCCAACCCAACTTCTGTAGTTTCAGGTCTGTCGCTCGGCGCCACTCAAAGCGCCAGGGTCGTCAAGTCTTCTACCCTTTCCCACTTCTTTCCGTTTGAGTTTCCTTGAATCATACCTATGATTTCTAGTTGATTTCTACACTCTAAGGTACGTCTAAACATCATGATATCATTCATATACATGAATCATAACCTTGAATCCATAAATTCATATTCAAGGAAAGTTAAGAGCCAAGTCCAGAGAGTTCTTAGAGTCTTTTCAAAAGTCTTTTACCAATGCTTTAAACTTGTCTTAAGACTTGAGTTTTGAGTTGAGTAAAGAGTGAAGTTCATTTATTCAAAAGAGTAAATGGGGACTATGTATTCCCACAGAAGAAAATGTTTTCACATTTAAACAAGAAAGGAAACACTGATTTCCAACAGAGCCTTTGAGCTAGTTTTTCAGTAAAGAGTAAATGCTTTCACAATTAAGCAAGAGTGGAAACATTGATTTCCTAGAGAGCCTTTGGGCTAGCTTTTGAGTAATAATCTCAAACCACAGAAAGAGTTATGTTTTTAAACATATGAGCTAGTATATTTTGGGAGTAGTATTGAGCACCGATATGGGGGAGAGTTCATACAACTCCCAGCCCCCATAAACCATGTAGCCATCATGGGTAGAAAAGGGTCATACTTTTTAGATGATTCCTTAGTACTTTTTAGCATAGACTAGTGGATCCACTTAGTAGTTAGGTTATATACCCCTGGCAAGCTATAGGACGGCCCTGGCAGCGTGAGGCAAAATGGTGTATCATCACATAGCTCTTAAGTGATGGTTGTCGGTTAGAGAAAATCCCACAGAAGTATTTTGTATTCTTATATACAGAGTGTTAATTGTATTTTTCTATACAATCAGATTTTATATTCTATCTTTGCATACAACCTGAGTTACTATTGTATTTCTCAATACACAAAATTTTTATCCTTGTTTTAAAAGCTTTTCTTTATATTGCATTTATATTATTGCTTTATATTGAAATGAGTTGAGTTGAGTTGAGGCCAGGTATGTTCTTTCAGTTCCTTTAAATCTTATTTCTTGGTTTAAAATTCCTCTTGCAAGCTCATACATTCAATGTACTGATGCCAGTTGGCATGCATCTTTTTATGATGCAGATACAGGTAACCAGGATCAACATCCAACGCATCGTTAATTCTAGTTGAGCTTTAGAGTTGCTGGTGAGCCTCCTTGCTTCCGGAGGACATATTTTTATTATTTTATCATTTTACTTCATTAGGATGTCGTGGGTCTTGTCCCAATATCCATCTCAGTTGTTAGAGGCTTCATGGACAGTTAGTTGATGTTAGTTCTTCAGTCTTTCTATTCCTTTTTTGATGTTTGAGACTTGAGTGCCATTTTGGCTATTGAATGTTTCTTTATACATTCTAAGTTATCTATTGAGATTTCAGTTTACTTTTAAAGTATTTTTATCATGAGCAAGTCTTCCGCTAATAATTAAGCCAGGCCAAGTGTTTACTTGGGGTCAACAATGGTTCTCGAGTGCCATCCCGCCAGGGTGTAGGCTCGGGGTGTGACAAACTTGGTATCAAAGCCCAGAGTTCAAGAGTCCTAGGGAGTCCATAAAGCCGTGTCTGTAGAGTCCTAGTTATCGGTGTGAAGCGCCATATTTATAATTAGGAGGCTGGAACATTTATGAACTATCTCACTTCTTTCATACTCATTTCGTGCGATATAGTTTATCTCTAATAAGTTTCTTCTAATTCGTGCTTGCGCGTGTCTTTCAGATCATGCCTCCACGAAGAGCTGTCAAAGGTCATCCCGCTAGAAAGAATGTTGAACCACAGGAACAAGGGATACCTAATGCAGCTGAAGTGCAACCTTAAGGAGAGGTCACTAATGTTGAGTTCCTTGAAGCTATCCGGATGTTGAGCCAAGTTGTGACCAATCAAGTTGGACAGAGAGAGAATCGGCAGGAAGTGGATTTTACTTCAAGGATTCGTGAGTTCTTAAGGATGAATCCTCCAAGCTTCACTGGGTCAAGTGTCACTGAGGATCCAGATAACTTTTTTTAGGAGCTTCAGAAGATTTTTGAGAATATGCATGTTGTTGATGCGGAGAGGGTGGAACTAGTTGCAAACCAAATGAAGGGTGTCGCTAGAATCTAGTTTGATCAATGGAAGAAGAATTGAGTTGAAGGTGCACCACTTATGACTTGGGCTTTGTTTGAGGAAGCCTTCTTAGGGTGTTTCTTTCCCCGAGAACTGAGAAAAGCAAATTAAGGTATGAGAATTCCTTACTCTTAAGCAGGAATCTATGAGTGTTCATGAGTACAGTGTGAAGTTCACCCAACTTTCCTGCTATGCTCCAGAGATGGTTGCTGACATGAGAAGCAGGACGAGTTTGTTTGTTGCCGAGTTATCTCATTTGTCTAGTAGGGAAGGTAGGGCAGCAATGCTGATAGGAGATATGGACATAGCAAGGCTGATGATCCATGTACAACAGGTTGAGGAAGAGAAGCTGAAAGATATGGAGGAGTTTCAAAACAAGAGAGCAAAGACAGGAATGAGTCCGGGCAACAGAAGAGTAATGCCAACCGGTCATCTTTCCAACAGAAACAAAAGGGACCTGCCCCATCATCTGCTAGTGTACCTGCACTAAGGAACAAAGGTGAGTACAATAGTCAGAATTCACATAATTTGAGAGCTAGACCTGCGCATTCTCAATGTAGTATGTCACAAGGGGGTACTAAGACTCCTGCATATAAGTAAGTGTGGTAGGAGCCACTCAGGGGTGTGTCGTGATGGCTCTACTGGTTGCTTCAAGTGTGGTCAGAATAGTTATTTTATGAGAGAGTGTCCTAAGAACAGGCAGGGTAATGGAAATAGGGGCAATAGAACAAAGTCTTCTTCAGTTGCTCCACCAGACAGAGCTGCATCTAGAGGAGCTACTTCAGGGGTAGGCAAAGGAGGAAACCGTCTTTATACTATCACTAGTAGCCAAGAGCAAGAGGATTTTTCAGATGTTGTCATTGGTATGATCCAAGTCTTTAACTTTGATGTTTATGCTTTGCTAGATCCAAGAGTGAGTTTATCCTTTGTAACTCCTTATGTTGTGATGAATTTTGATGTTCTTCCTAAGAAATTTCTTGAGTCATTCAGTGTTTCTACACCTGTTGGTGATTCTATTCTAGCTGAGAGAGTATATCATGATTGTACCATTTCCGTCAATCACAAGAGCACCATGGCTGACTTAGTTGAGTTAGACATGGTAGATTTTGATGTCATTCTTGGTATGGACTGGCTTCATGCCTGTTATACCTCACTTGATTGTAGAACTCGAGTTGTCAAGTTCCAGTTTCCTAATGATCTAGTTATAGAGTGGAAAAGTAGTTCAGCAATGCCTAAGGGTCATTTTATTTCGTACCTTAAGGAAAGAAAGCTAGTTTCTAAGGGGTGTGTCTATCACTTCATCCGAGTTAATGACTCTAGTGCTGAGATACCTCATATTCAGTCAGTTACAGTTGTAAAATAGTTTCCAGATGATCTTACCGGAGTCCCTCCTAAGAAAGAAATAGACATCGGTGTAGATATTCTTCCCGATACTCGTCCAATATCTATTCTGCCATATATGATGGCACCGGCAGAGTTAAAAGAGTTAAAAATAGCAGTTGAAAGATCTCATAGAGAAGGGTTTTATTTGACCAAGTGTCTCACCTTGGGGCACTCCGGTCTTATTTATGAGAAAGAAGGATGGTTCTCTTAGAATGTGTATAGATTACTGTCACTTGAACAAGGTTACTATCAAGAATAACTATCATCTTCCGTGAATTGATGATCTTTTCGATCAACTTCAGAGTGCCACTTATTTATCTAAGATAGAACTCAGATCTGGCTACCATCAATTAAGAGTAAGGGAATGTGACATTCCAAAGACAGCGTTCAGGACCCGTTATGGTCATTAGGAGTTTGGTCATGTCGTTCGGCTTATCTACTCACCTGCAGCGTTATTGGACCTTATGAATAGAGTATTCAAGCCTTATATAGATATTTTTGTTATTGTATTCATTGATGACATTCTAATCTATTCGAGGAATGAGGAAGATCATGCTAGTCATCTCAGAATAGTTCTCCAAACTCTAAAGAATAGAGAGTTGTATGCCAAGTTCTCTAAGTGTGAGTTCTGGCTTGAGTTTGTGGCATTCTTAGGTCACATTATTTCCGGTGATGGAATTAGAGTTGTTACTCAGAAAATAGAGGCAGTGCAGAATTTGCCTAGACCCACATCTCCAACTGATATTAAGAGTTTCTTGGGGCTGGCTAGATATTATAGAAGGTTCATCAAGGGGTTCTCATCTATTTCGTCCCCTTTGACCAAGTTGACTCAGAAAATAGTTAAGTTTCAATGGTTTGAAGCTTGTGAGAAAAAATTTCAAGAATTGAAAACTAGGTTGACTACTTCCCCAGAATTGACCTTACCAGAAAGTACGCAAAGCTTTGTTGTATATTGTGATGCGTCCAGAGTTGGATTGGGTTGTGTTTTAATGTAGAATGGTAAAGTTATTGCCTATGCCTCCAGATAGCTGAAAGTTCACGAGAAGAACTACCCAACCCATGATCTAGAGTTGGTTGCCGTAGTATTTGCTTTGAAAATATGGCGTCACTATCTTTATGGTGTTCATGTGGATGTGTTCACCGATCACAAGAGTCTCCAATATGTGTTTAGTCAGAAACAGCTTAATCTGAGACAGAGAAGGTGGTTAGAGTTACTCAAGGATTATGACATGAGTATTCTATATCACTCAGGTAAGGCAAATGTTTTTGCTGATGCTTTTAGTAGGTTGTTTATGGGTAGTACCGCCCATGTTGAAGAAGAGAAGAGAGAGTTAGCAAAAGATGTGCCCAGACTTGAACGATTGGGAGTTCGTTTAATGGATTCCAATGAAGGAGGAGTAGTAGTGATGAATGGGGCTGAATCATCATTAGTGTCAGAAGTGAAAGAAAAGCAAGACCAAGATCCTATTTTTCTTGAATTAAAGGCAAATGTTCATAAGCAAAAAGTAATGGCTTTTGAACGAGGGGGAGATGATGTATTAAGGTATCAAGGTAGATTTTGTGTACCAAGGGTGGATTAAATCCAAGAGAGAATCATCGAGGAAGCTCATAGCTCCAAATATTCTATTCATCCGGGTTCCACAAAGATGTATCGTGACTTGACAGAAGTATATTGGTGGAATAGTATGAAGAAAGGTATTGCTGAATTCGTTGCTAAATGCCCGAATTGTCAACAAGTTAAAGTAGAGAACCAAAGGCCCGGTGGTATGGCGTAGAATATAGAACTTTCAGAATGGAAGTGAGAGATGATCAATATGGATTTCATTATTGTCTTGCCGCGGTCTCGCAGGCAACATGATTATAATTGGGTGATTGTTGATAGAATGACTAAATCAACCCACTTTTTGCCGGTAAAGACTACTCATTCAACAGAGTGTTATGCCAAGTTATATATTCAAGAGGTAGTAAGACTTCATCGAATTCCAATTTTAATTAATTCAGATAGAGGTGCACAATTTACTGCACAGTTTTGAAAGTCATTCCAGAAAGGTTTGGGTTAGAAAGTGAATTTGCGTACTGCTTTTCATCCCCAGACTGATGGTCAAGTATAGCACACCATTTAAACTTTATAATATATGTTGAGGGCTTATGTGATTGATTTCAAAGGTAATTGGGAGGATCACTTACCTCTCATAGAGTTTGCTTACAATAATAGTTACCATTCTAGCATCCAAATGGCTCCTTATGAAGCTCTTTATGGGAGAAGTTGCATATCTCCTATTGGATGGTTTGAAGTTGGTGAAGCTGGGTTGATAGGACCAGACTTAGTTCATCAATCTATGGAGAAAGTGAAAGTTAATCAAGAGAGATTGAAAACAGTGTAGAGTCGTCATAAATCCTACACTGATGTTAGGAGAAGAGACTTAGAGTTTGAGGTAGATGATTGGGTATACTTGAAAGTTTACCCATGAAGGGTTTTATGAGATTCGGTAAGAAGGGGAAGCTTAGTCCCCGGTACATTAGTGCTTACAAAATATCCAAAAGGATTGGTATTGTGGCTTATAATTTGGAGCTACCACAAGAGTTAGCAGCAGTTCATCCAGTGTTTCATATTTCTATGTTGAAAAAGTTTATGGGCAATTATTCACTGATTATACCAACTAAATATATTGGTATTAAGGAAAACTTCTCTTATGAGGATATTCTTGTTCAGATTTTAGACTACCAAGTTCGCAAGTTAAGGACCAAGGAGGTAGCATCAGTCAAAGTTCTGTGGAGAAATTAGTTTGTTGAGGAAGCTACTTGAGAAGCTGAGGAGGATATGAAGAAGATATATCCACCTCTTTGAGCCCAGAGAAATTCCAGATCAAGGTACTAATTCTCTTCTTAGTACTCTTTAATTGATAAACTTAATGTGTTAGATTTGCTTGTTGGGTGTTTGAGCTGAATGTTAGGTCTTACGCCCTTATCCTACTAAGAGTAATCTCATTCGAGGACGAATGTTCCCAAGGGGGAGATATTGTAACACCCCGTTGTTTGAAAGAACTAGAAATAGAAAGAAACCATTTTTGGAAAGATCAAATTTGGAAAGTTTGGCTAAGTTATGTTAAGTATGATTTTGGGTAAACTTCAAATGACAATAACTCTCAGTACAAGATGAGTTAGGTATGCTACAAGATACTAAATCAAAGTTCTTTGAATCATCTTTCCAACAGCACCGAGTTTACTAAATTTTGAGCTCGTATGAGGGAGATATGCCCGTTCGAAGTTGGGCTGTCTAGATAAGGAAAGTTAACCGGTTTTTAAAGGGGTATTTTGGTCCTTTCCATACCCAATTAGTTTAATTCGTTTTTAGTGAATTAATTAGAGTCTAAACTGATTGGATTCAGTTTACACCTCATAAAATTATGCTAGGGATTTGAGAGAAGAGAAAGAGGAGAAAAGAGAAGGAAAAACCAAAGTTCATCGTTCTTAAGGTTTTGCTTGCGAATTTCGCCAAGGGTTAATCCCTACGAGGTATATCAGATAACATAGTGTTGGGTTCGTTCACCCACGCGCCAATCATGATTTATTTCAGCGTATTTACGTTCTTGAAAGTAGAGTAATTGTGTTCTTGATGGATTTTGTTGAAGTTTCTATTGGGTTCTTGATTGTTGAGTTCTTGAGAAGTTTTTGAGTTAGTTTAATGAGATTTGAAGTTAGTTTTGAGTATATTATTGTATACTTTGGTTGGGTATTTGAATCTAAGTGTTTGGGAAAAGAACCAATCAAATTTCGATGAATTAGGGTCGAAAAACGAACAAGAAAATTCGTAAAAATTTTAGGGAATGTGGGTGGGGCGCCGCACCACTCAGAGCACCCCACAACAGGTTCTGAAGGCGCCCGGCATCACTTAGAGAACCAGGGACGCCAGGTCTTCTACCCTTTCCCACTTCTTTTCGTTTGAGTTTCCTTGAATCGTACCTATGATTTCTAGTTGATTTCTACACTCTAAGGTACGTCTAAACATCATGATATCATTCATATACATGAATCATAACCTTGAATCCACAAATTCAAATTCAAGGAAAGTTAAGAGCCAAGTCTAGAGAGTTCTTAGAGTCTTTTCAAAAGTCTTTTACGAATGCTTTAAACTTGTTTTAAGACTTGAGTTTTGAATTGAGTAAAGAGTAAAGAGTGAAGTTCATTTCTTCAAAAGAGTATATGGGGACTATGTATTCCCAAAGAGTAAAATGTTTTCACATTTAACAAGAAAGGAAACACCGATTTCCAATAGAGCTTTTGAGCTAGTTTTTCAGTAAAGAGTAAATGCTTTCACAATTAAGCCAGAGAGGAAACACTGATTTCCTGGGGAGCCTTTGGGCTAGTTTTTGAGTAATTATCTCAAACCACATAAAGAGTTATGTTTTTAAACATATGAGCTAGTATATTTTGGGAGTAGTATTGAGCACCGATATGGGGGAGAGTTCAGACAACTCTCTGCCCTCATAAACCATGTAGCCATCATGGGTAGAAAAGGGTCATACTTTTTAGATGATTCCTTAGTACTTTTTAGCATAGACTAGTGGATCCACTTAGTAGTTAGGTTTTATACACCTGGCAAGGTATAGGACTGCCCTGTCAGCGTGAGTCAAAATGGTGTATCATCACATAGCTCTTAAGTGATGGTTGTCAGTTAGATTTTGTACTCTTATATACGCAGTGTTAATTGTATTTTTATATACAATCAGAGTTTATATTGTATCTTTGCATACAACCTGAGTTACTATTGTATTTCTCAATACACATAATTGTTATCCTTGTTTTAAAAACTTTTCTTTATATTGCATTTATATTATTGCTTTATATTCAAATAATTTGAGTTGAGTTGAGGCCAGGTATGTTCCTTCAGTTCCTTTCAAGCTTATGTCTTGTTTTAGAATTCCCCTCGCATGCTCGTACATTTAATGTACTGATACCAGTTGGCCTTCATCTTTTTATGATGCAGATACAGGTAACCAGGATCATCATCCAGCGAATCAGTGATTCTAGTTGAGCTTCAAAGTTGTTGGTGAGCCTCCTTTCTTCCGGAGGACCCCTTTTTATTACTCTATCATTTTAGTTCATTAGGATGTCGTGGGTCTTGTCCCGACATCCATCTCAGTTGTTATATAGGCTTCATAGACTGTTAGTTGATGTAAGTTCTTGAGTCTTTCCATTCATGTTTTGATGCTTGAGACATGAGCGCCATTTTGGCTAGTGAATTTTTCTTTATACATTCTAAGTTATCTATTGAGATTTCAGCTTACTTTTAAAGTATTTTTATCATTAGTAAGTCTTTCGCTAAGAGTTAAGCTAGGCCAAGGGTTCTCTTGGGGCCAACAATGGTTCTCGAGTGCCAGTCCCGCCAAGGGTGTAGGCTCGGGGCGTGACAAGTATCATTTACTCCTTGAGTTCTAAAGTTGTTGAGTTCCAAGTATTGAATTCTATGCATGATTATTGAAAACCTTGAATTGAGTCGTTCACGTCCATAATTCGGCAAGAACCTTATTTTAAGAAGTCTTTTTTTACAAATTGTTATAAAACTTGTTTTAAAGGCTTGCGCACTAAGTTGAGGAAGAGTAGAGTTGAGTTCATTTTCTTTAAAATGATATATGAGAACTAAGTATTTCCAAGAGTAAATGTTATTACATTTAAGATGAGAGGAAACTGAGATTTCCAAAAGAGTTTTGAGCAGTTTGAGTACCATCTTTTTTAAGAGAAAGATTTTTGAGTAATAATCTCAAAACACAGAAAGAGTTATGTTTTCAAAAACATATGAGCTAGTATATTTTCGGAGTAGTATTGAGCACCGATATGGGGGAGAGTTCGTATAACTCACAGCCCCCATAAACCATGTAGCCAACGTGGGTAGAAAGGGTCATACTTTTTAGATGATTCATTATTGATTTTTAGCATAAACTAGTGGATCCACTTAGTAGTAGGTTCTATATCCCGGAAAAGTATAGGATAGTTCTGGCAGTGTGGGCTAGACGATGTATCATCACATAGCTCATAGTGATGGTTGTCGGTTAGAGAATCTCCCATAGAGTTACTTTGTATTTTTATATACAATCAGAGTTATTATTGTATTTTCATACAATTGAGTTATTATTGTATTTTCATACAATTGAGTTATTATTGTATTTTTGCATACAACTGAGTTATTGTCTATTGTTTTAAAAGCTTTCCAAATACTGCATCTTTTATTGTTGCTAAGTATCTTGAGTTTGAGTTGAGTATCTTGAGTCAGATTTGAGTATATTATAATTGAGTTGAGCCTTATTTCTCTGAGTTGAGTCGAACTATGTTTCACTAAGTTGAGTATCTTATTTATGAGTTGAGTATCTGATTGCTGAGTTGAGTATCTTATTTATGAGTTGAGTCCTATTTCTCTGAGTTGAGGGGAACTATGTTTTCGTTGAGTTGAGTTGAGAAGAGGTAAGTATGTTTCTTTTTCATCAGTTCAAGCTTATGTTTATGCTTTAGAATTTCCCTTACATGCTCATACATTCAATGTACTGACACCATTTGGCCTGCATCATTTTATGATGAAAATACAGGTTTTCAAGGTCATCAATAGAAGCTTCGTTGATGCCACTTTCAATTCTAGTCAGCTTTGGTGAGCCTTCTTATATTCCGGAGGATTTCACCTTTACCTTACAGTTGGTAGTTTTGAGATGTCGTGGGTCTTGTCCCGATATCTTTCTGTAATAGTAGAGGCTTCATAGATAGACAAAGTTGAGTAGTTTCAGTATATATCTTCTTTGAGTTGTTTTTACAAACTTTGAGTTCATCTATTGAGTATTGTTCAGAATATTTTAAAGTTTAGTATTTGAGTTATTGTATTTATTTCAGTTTTAAGCTTTTGTATATTTGAGTTAGTCTTCCTCTTATAGTCAGCTAGGATGAGGGTTTGCTTGGGGACCAACAATGGTTCTCGAGTGCCGGCCACGTCCAGGGTGTAGACTCGGGTCATGACAATTATACGCAAATTCAATCAATGGAAAATGATCATCCAGTTACCCTTGAAATTAATTACATAAGCTCTTAACATATCATCCTCTAAGGTCTGAGTAGTACACTCGGCCTTTCCATCGGTATGATGGTGGAAAGCCGTGCTAAGTTTAACTTGAGTACCAAGACCCTTTTGAAATAACTTCGGGAACTAAGATGTAAACTGAGTACCACGATAAGAGATAATGGACAAGGGCACTCTGTGCAACCTTATCATTTTTTTAATATAAATCTTAGCATACTCCTCGGCTAAAAGTATAGTTTAACGGTAAGAAACTGAGCCGACTGCGTCATTCGGTCCATAGTAACCCAAATCAAATCAAAGTGTCGATATGTGCAGGGTAAACCCGTAATGAAGTTCATATTAAAATATTTCCACTTCCATGTAGGAATACAATATTTTTAGCCAAACCACCCAGTTTCTAATGGTCAACTTTCACTAGTTGACAATTCATACATTTAGCCATAAATTCCACAATATCTTTCTTCGTCTCATTCAACCAATAGACTTCATGCAAGTCAGTAAACATCTTGGTGGCTCCAGGTAAATAATATACCAAGAACTATGGGTTTCTGTCAAAATCTGATTTCTCAACTCATTAACATTCAGAATACATAACATGCCTTGATATCGAAGGACACCATCTCCCCTTTGGGAGAAATCCTATCTGGTTTTTTCAAAAACCGACTTCTTCAAGTCACCTAACACCAAATGAAGTTGTTGCTTGGCCTTCACATCTAATACAGAAGATGATTCAGAACTATTATGAACTACTACACCTCCTTCATTGGAATAAACCAAGCAAACACCCAACCAGGCAAATCTATGAACATCACGAACTAACTCCTTATATTCTTCTATAAGAGCAACACTTCCCATTAATAGTCAACTAAGAGCAGCCTCCACCAAATTTTCCTTTCCGGGATGATATAGGACACTCATGTCATAATCCTTCAATAATTCCAGCCACCTTATTTGGCAAAGAATCAAATGTAAGCACATATTTCAAATTCTTGTGGTCGATAAATACATCTACATGAACACTATAAAAGTAATTCCTCCAAATCTTTAGAGCAAACACTACCGCCGCTAAATCTAAGTCATGCATTAGATGATTCTTTTCATGCATCTTCAACTGCCTTGAGGTATAAGCGACAACTTTCTCATGTTGCATCAAAACACATCCTTGACCAATTCGTGAAGCATCACAATAAACAACAAAATCATTCGATCCTTCTAACAATGTAAAAATAAGGGTCGAACTGAGTCTATCTTTCAACTCTTAGAAATTCTTCTCACACAATCTCGACAATAGGAATTTCACTTTATTTTGAGTTAATATTGTCAAATTTGAAGCAATAGAGTAAACTCCTTCTACGAATCTCCTATAATAACTGGACAAACCTAAGAAAACCTGTATTTCTAGAGAGGATAAAGGTTTGGGCCAATTTTTAACCGCCTTGGTTTTCTTAGGATTGACTTGAATACCTTCACCGGAGGCAATATGTCCAAGGCTAGCAATGGACCTCAACCAAAACTCACACTTGTTAAACCTAGCGTACAATTCTTGATCCTTGAGAACTTGCAAGACAGTTCTCAAATGCTCAACGCGCTCACCCTCACTCTATGAGTAGATCAAGATATCATAGATAAATACAATCACAAGCATTTCAATATATTACTTGAAGACCCTATTCAACAAATCCATTAATTCCGTAAGGGCATTAGTCAAATGTAAATACATCACAAGAAACTCATAATGGCTATACCGGGTTCGAAAAGCCATCTTTGGAATGTCATTTTTCTTCACCCTCAATTGGTGATAACCTGACCGGAGGTTAATCTTAGAGAAGTAACTTGCCCCTTAGAGTCGATCAAACAAATCATCAATCCTTTGAATAGGATACTTATTATTAATGGTAACCTTACTCAATTATCGATAATCAATACACATTTAAAGTGAACCATCCTTCTTACGAACAAACAACACCGGAGCACCCCATGGTGAGATACTTGGTCTAATAAAACCCTTATCCGAAAAATCCTTACAATAATCCTTTAACTCCTTAAGTTCTGCCATGGTCATAAGATAAAGAGGAATAGAAATAGATTGCGTATCCAGGAGAAGGTTAATACCAAAGTCTATTTCCCTTTTGAGAGGAATACCGGAAAGATCACTAGGAAACACTTATGGAAACTCATTCACAATCAAGAGTGACTCAAGAGTAGGGTTTTCAAAATCTATATCCTTAACCCGACCAAGATGATAAATACAACCCTTAGAAATCATTTTTCTAGCCTTTAGGCAAGATAGAAACTGACTCTTAAGAACATAATTTCCCCCTTCCCATCACATGATAGGTTCATTCGGAACCTTGGATGTGACCTATAGGGTCCTACAATCTATGGAAGCATAACTTGAATGAAGACAATCCATCCCAAGAATCACATAAAAATCTACCATATAAAGCTCTACAAGATCAACATGAGTGACTCAATGAAAAATGGAAATATGACCCTTTCTATAAGCTCTCTTAGCAACAATAGAATCACCAACGTGATTACAGAAATGAAAGGGATTAGAAAGGATTTTATGACAAACATCAAACCTCGTGGCCACATAAGGAGTAACAAATGATAAGGTAGCACCTGGATCAAGTAAAGCATAAACATCAAGGTGAAAGACTTCCAACATACCGGTCACCACATCTGGAGAATCCTCGTGATTCTGTCAAGTCTGAAGAGCATAAAACATATTCTGATGAGGATCACCCCTACCATAACTACTAGGTTGAGCTTCCCTACCATCCTTACCCTTGCTAGTTTGCAATGGACAATCCTTCAGTTTATGGCCACTCTTTCCACAACCAAAGTAACCATCTGTACCGGCTAAACTTTCTCCCAATTGACTCTTACAACACCTTGGCAAGCGGAAATAGAAGATCTATTTCCACCACCTACTTGAGGTTTAGGGTTTGGCATCCTATCTTTGTTCAACCTAGGAGTCAGAGAATTTAAAGATCCTTGACTGAAAAACTTTTATCATAATTGAGGACGTCCTTATCCACCAGACCTAGAATAAAAAATGTGACCCTCGCTAGTCCTTGACCTCTTGGACTCTCTTTCCTTTTCCTTGAGATTTTCCTCTTCAATTTGTTTTGGCAGGTATATTCAAACGAGAAATATTCATTTCCTTAATTAACATGGAGGTACGATATTTCTTGATAACCAAGTCGGACACACCCGACAAAAACATACTCATCCTTGCCCTAGAGTCGGCAACCATAGTTGAATCATACTTAGATAATTGAGTAAACTTCAAAGCATACTCATTCACACTCATATTCCCCTGTCGAAGGTTAATGAACTCAAGAACGTTTTCTTCTCTCATTTCAAGAGGAAAGAAACGATCAATAAAAACTCCTTTGAATTTCTCCCAATCAAAAGGACCTTTATTAAAAACCCTCTCTTCCTTCCATTGGTTGAACCAAACTTGAGACACACCCTTAAGTTGATAAGCGGCCAACTCCGCCTTCTCCACCATAGACAATCCCATAATTCCCACTAGCTTGTATACCTCATCAATGAACTCTTGAGGATCCTCTTCAACCTTGGAACCATGTAATTACAAAGGATTCTTCCTAGTGAAGTTCCTTATACTTGTTGCCTCCATACCCACATTTGGGTTCACGGGAGCAATGTCATCTCTATTAGGTTGGGCCGTAATATCTTGAGCCAACACTTGGAAAGTAGATTTAAACTCAGCATGAGTCACTTGTTAGGCCAAAGGATTAATTGGAACTTGAGGAACCTCAGGCTCCACATTCTCACCCACATTCTTTCTCACATAATTTCTTTGAGGGTCCATATCCTGAAAAGCACCGGGCAAGATTTAGGAGAAAGATCTTTAGTTTCCAACTTCTTCAATTTTCAAAGTTAGAATTTCCCAATTTAATTAGGGTTTTTCTTATATGTTATGGGTCCTCTTGATTATTGATTTAATTGATTGAATTATGATCTCTTATGCATGAATTGAGTTAATTTCATGTCTTTATGATGATCCCCCATGAACCCATGTAGTTTCCATGCTTTCCAAGTTATGATTATATAATGTGGGTTTTGGATTATAAAAGAGAAGTTTATGAAATCAAGCATGTTCTCATGAAATTTATGTAAATGTTTTAAGGATGCTTTGAGAGTGAAGTACCAATGATGATATTGTTGAAAGGATTCACATAACACATGAAAGCATGATTGTGAAATGTTTTCTCACATAATAAGGGTTCTTAGGGTTGAAAGGTTTTTCTCACCTAAAATGAACCAACGTTAATGAGCTATTCTAATGATGAGGCAAGAGTAGATTACCCATGCTCTCTAATTGAATGACAAGAGGTGATTACCCATGTCACATGATGAAAGTACAAGAGGCGATTACCCATATTTTCTTTAAGAGCTAACATGAATATGAATAAGAACTATTTCATGGAAGTTAAGCTTAGAAACGAGTGGACAAGTGGCAATTAACCGTGTCACATAAACTATGTGTCAACATAGGATTGTCTAGATATACATTAGTTAGTGGATCCACATAAGCTAAAAGTTCATGGTCCTTACCGTGGCAAGTAGGATAACTCTTTTCGGTGTGGGAGACATCAAATTCCATGATGATAACTCTCATGGTCTTATATGCCAGTTAAGGCTACTTCCCACAAGAAAGTTATGATGAACTAAAGTTACTTCAAGGAAGTATCTCATACATGTTTAAGATGATGGCTATGTGCATTGACCATGTTTTATGACTCATGTTTTCTAACTCTTTGTCTCATGTTTTAGCTTGGTCATTGCATTTCATGAAGGTATCTCTTTTAAATATGTTTTCAAATGTTTTATGCATGGCTATCATACTTGGTACATATTTTGTACTAACGCATACTCTTGCTTACATTTCCCCAAATGTAGGGGTCTGACAGTCAGGGTTCCAGTTTCATGGATAGAATTTGTTGAGAATATTTTGAGCTTTGGTGAGTCCTCATGCTTCGAGGACCAGATATTTTTTGTTTTTAGTCTTTCCTTACTTTCAGTTTTGGAATATGATGTACGGGCTTCGCCTAGATTCATTCTTATGTACTAGATGGCTTTGAGACTAATGTTTTAGACTTCCGCTTTACTTTCATAAAACTTTTGGATTTGAAATGTTCCTCTTTTACTCTATTTTTTGTATGATGAAAGCTAAGTGGCTTGTATGGGGACTCTCGGGGTCTTATACGCCATGTTACGCCTAGGGGCTACCTTGGGTCGTGACAAATTGACAAATTAAAGTTGAATCCAAAGTGAGTTTACTTGTAATTGCTTAATTTCATGTTGCCCATGGATGCTTTCATGAAAGGTATATTCTCTTTGCTTTGTGTGATGGGTAGCTAAAACCCCAAGATCTAGGGGTGCAATTATGGGGTTGGGTGTTAGATTTAATGTAGTGGGTATTGTGCTATGCTCTGTTTTGCTGTTGTTCATACATGAATTTGGTATAATTAGCATAGGGTTAATATATGGGTTAAGGTTGCAAACTTAATTCCTACTTTCGATCTTTGTTCGATGCTCGAGATTGATTGGAGTGGGTAATTAGTCCGATAGTTGAAATTTAGGTTTGATGTCTGTAACTTGCTTGATAATAGAGGTTACGGGTCGGATCCATTTGACCTATTCTTGAGAGAGAGAATAGAGTAAGGTATTGGGTTGTTTAGATTGGTGTAGATGAGACCGAATGGACATTCTATGCATAGATGCTTTGAGATCAAAAGATGATTAGAGTCAACGAAGATGATAGTCTATTCATGAATGTTCATCACTATAGAGCAGCACAATTACCCCTATGTGACATTAATTCCAATCCTTGCACCCCTAGATTGCTTGTTAACTCTCGAATTCTTTGATATTTTAGTTTAATTGCGATAATTGATAACCAAAGATTTTTATTAAATTGGTGGAATTATCCACCTACTTGTTCTTACTGTTACAAATGAGCGATCTTAAAATCCAAATTTATTGATAGGAATTCTCCATGATATACCATTCTCTATGGGATTCAACCCTGACTCTTCGTTGGGTATTTTTATTGACTACGACCGTTGACCCTTATACTTGTTTTTACAGAGGACATTTGACCGTTATCATTTATCCGACGATGTTGTTTATTAAATTTCCACCAAAATTCATCAACCTCATTATGAGTTACATCACTACTAGCAGGATTGTTGTCCTTGTGAATGGTACGAAACCGGACTACTTTTCTCCCTCACGGGGTATTCGACAAGGTGATCCCATGTCTCCATATATTTTCATGCTTTGTATGGAACTATTATCAGCGAATATAAATCATCAAGTTGATATTCTCAACTGGACCCCATTAAACTCTCAAAAAATCATCTAGTTTTCTCCCATCTATTCTTCGTTGATGATCTAACGTTGATTGCCCAAGACAACCCCAAAACTACACAAACAATTCATCGAGTGTTATCCTCTTTCTGTACCCTTTTTAGAGAAAAACAATTAACGCCTCCAAATCAAAGGTGGTCTACTCTAAAGCATGTACAGACGCCACTCGAAACCTTATCCATCGACTACTTAATATTATTACTCATGCTGAGGGTTTTGGGAAATATTTAGGTTTCCCTATTCTGAATAAAATCCAAAACCTTCCAATTTTCTTCAAATCCTTAATAACATGAAGGCTAAGCTCTCTAACTGGAAGCTAAACTTCCTTCGTTTGACACTCATTAAATCAACCCTTTACGCTATTGTAACTTATATGATGCAATATTTCATTCTCCCTAAAACGATCTGTAAGGACATTGATAAGATTTAAAGGGATTTTCTTTGGGGGTCTACCATTCAAAAGAGAAAACTACACTATTTTAACTGGGATACGGTAACCATGCCAAATATAAATGTGGGCTCGGTGTTTCCAAAGCTCATGATAAAAACCTCTCCATTATAAAAAGAGTTGACCAAAACAAGCTATTATTTTATTCAATTCACCAAAGTACTATGAAACTTTAAAATTTTACAAAACTAGTATAAACGTTGTTGGTAGTAACGTATTAGGCTTTATTTCATTTTATAAAATAAACAGACTAAAAATAGTTGGGAGACGGCGTTAAAGAAGATTTACGTTACTAGCAGTAACGTTTTAGGCTTAAAACGTTACCATCAGTAACGAGTCTCTGCAAATCTGTCACTTCGAATCTTTGTACCAAATTTCGTTATTACGAAGCACGTTTTAATGATAAAACGTTACTCCTAGTAACGATTATATCGAATCAAATCACGTCTCCCAACTGAAAATCTTTGTACGAAATCTGACGTTAAAGTCGTTACTATGAGTCACGTTTTAGGTGTAAAACGTTACTATGAGTAACGATTCTATCGAATCATCTCTATGAGCTTCCAAAATTTTCCATCTTCTCTCCTCGTATTAAGAATCATATTAACATTTCCTTCCCATATATCTTGTGATCTATGAGTAAGTTCAAAATTTTCCATCTTCTCTCCTCGTATTAAGAATCATATTAACATTTCCTTCCCATATATCTTGTGATCTATGAGTAAGTTGTCCCGTTAATACATGATTCGATAGAATCGTTACTCTGAGTAACGTTTTAGTCTTAAAACGTGACTCATAGTAACGACTTTAACGTCAGATTTCGTACAAAGATTCTCAGTTGGGAGACGTGATTTGATTCGACAGAATCGTTACTAGGAGTAACGTTTTATCATTAAAACGTGCTTCGTAATAACGAAATTTGGTACAAAAATTCGAAAGTGGCAGATTTGCAGAGACTCGTTACTGATGGTAACGTTTTAAGCCTAAAACGTTACTGCTAGTAACGTAAATCTTCTTTAACGCCGTCTCCCAACTATTTTTGGTCCGTTTATTTTATAAAATGAAATAAAGCCTAATACGTTACTACCAACAACGTTTATACTAGTTTTGTAAAATTTTAAAGTTTCATATTACTTTGGTGAATTGAATCAAATAATAGCTTATTTTGGTCAACTCTTCCCATTATAGCCAGCCTCTCTTGGAGATCACTCACTAACCCAGACTCCATATAGGCCCGTACCCTCATCAATAAATATAGTACTAGGATCTCAACTTCCTCCGCTTCCTTTACTTGGTAGAATATCTTAAAGGGAGGGAAATTATGTGCACGAGGGTTAGCTTGGTCGGTCGGTAATGAAAAAACTATCGACCTTTGGCAGCATAGTTGGATCCCTCATATAACTCCTCTCCAAAATCTTATCCAAGGGACCCTAAAAGGCAATGAGTATACCCTTAAGTTGTCCAGTCTTTGGAACTACGACAGATGGAATTGGGAAATCTTAACTGTTAGGGTACAAGAACATGCCAGCGACATTCCGTATTGGTCTCTACCAAATCAACGCGAAATCTCCTTAAATCCAAAGATGTCCCGACATATACCTTCTAATGGATTTGGTCTCTAAATACACTCAATAAAATTATGTTCTTTCTCTAGCTTTGCTCACATGGAAGACTACCTACAAACACGTACCCTCAGCATATAGGGATTAGCACTGATCCATCATGTCCCCTCTACCATAGCATCGTAGAAACAATCGAACATATCTTTCTAGATTGCTATATGGCCAGAAAACTTTGGCTTGATATAGGGATAAATATGCACTATATCACCAACACCCCAACCCACTGGCTTCAGAATATTTACGATCTTAATGTGCCCATAAGTGACAAAAACTTGCATCGGCAAAACTTTTATCCAGTATTACTTTTCTTTGAATTAACTTATATGACTAACAATGGTAACCCTTTAAGACTTTTTTTCCTAAATTGCTTTTCCTAAAGGGTCACTATAATATTTTAGCGGATTGAGTTAAGTGGAACTGGTCATTAAATAATTTAAATGATATTTTCTATTTTTAAAAATGTTAGTTTTAAATAAAAATTTCATGTCAATAAATTTATTGAAAAAAATAATTAAATAGGTTGAGTGATTTTTTAAGTAAAACACATATAGTTGAGTGACTTTGTGTGAAAATAGTTCATGGTTGAGTGACTTTTGAGTTAAAAATCAAAGTTGAGTGACTTTCTGTGAAAAAAATCACAGTTGAGTGACTTTTGAGTAAAAAATCAAAGTTAAGTGACTTTATGTGTAAAAAACTCATAGTTGAATGACCATCTAAGATATTATATCTTTATTAAATAGAAATCAACGACGCCTCTTCCTTTTCACATAGCCATGTTTCTCGCCAACACTTGGGTGTTCCATAGGTCTGTAGTAAAACACACATAATATTTTATCTAAAATTTTGATTAATGAGAGGTTTATTTTGTCTGAAACTAGACTCCAAAACCTTTAATTGATAAATAATATGCCATTGAATTCCTTATAAATTGAAAAATATGGATGGTCCAAATAAGACAGGAAATATAGTACCCTCGTAGTGAAACATTAAACTTAATTTTTGTTTCAAGGATCACTTTGGCCTCTAACTTTAGTCTAACAGTTTAAGTGATTAATATGATATGATATTCATTCACTCTCTCGATATTTGATCGACAAGTGACATAAAGCATAAGATTAGATCCGTAAGTCTTTAGTTACCTAATTTTAATACTCCAAACATGTTACATCATAATTCTAGCTATTCCAAACAAATAATATTAAAATACAAGATAAAATTATGCAATCTGCAATTTTAGACATGAATTACCACAAGTGATACATACAAATTAGTGAAATAAACAAAATTCATGAATCCAATCAAGTAAAGCATACCCTTAGTCCAACGAACAAAAAAAACACTTGTGCAATATTAATAATAACACAAGAAGAAATTGAAGTGGTTGCTTTCAATAAAAATAAAACTGAGTTAAAAATTAAAAGAGTAATGAATAGAGAAGCCAACATGATCAAATTAATTAGTAGATACACATCTATTTAGCATTTAATATAAATCCGTGAATAAATACCACAAAGTTAGGGTAGAGTACTCTTGAGAAGAGTGGGAATAAGTGCCTCCTCCTCAGACTATAGACTAAACCAATATTTTTGTTTTTATACTGTTAGAACAAACTGGAGCTCGACAAAGTGACACTCAAGCTCAAATAAAATAAAAAGAAGAAGAAACCTTGCTAGAACAATATGTGCTAACTTAATTTGCCCACAAATTTAATATAAGAGACTTAAATAAATAAATCGACAACATATAAAGTTAAAGTTTTTTGTGTGTGCCTAAGAGAGAGAGAGTGGGATAAGAGTATGAAAGTTGAAAAAGAGTCCATTGCAATATTACTCCCCCGTATTTCATTTTTTACGATTCACTCTCTGAATCGCCTTAAGGCAAGACAAAAACAATCTAAGAAAATTATTCAAAAGTACTAAGTAAATATTTCAATATTTTAAAGCCGTGTGAAACTGAATATATATAAAGCTTTTCCTTTCACCGTGATTCCTATGCTTTATCTTGTTTCAACGAGGATTTCAGACAAAAATGAAAGGGACTACCGAGAATGTTGTGAGGTTGCTTGGATCTATTTATGGATATCTCGTATTATATTCTACGAAGATTATGATACCTAAGATACTTCTCAATCAAAACTCAGATCTTTGTAATTTTCTATAAATGAATGAAGAGTCATGCTTGAGAGTGATGAGTATAAAAAATGAAGTTTATAATGAATGACATTGTTAGTGTTCAGATAAGTCAACGTTCTATGCAGACGAGTGAAACGACAATTGATAATGACAATGGAGATTAAGGTGTGGAGGGGGGGGGTGGGTATTCATGGAAAACCACATGGTTGATAAAAAAAATGATGAAAGAAATGGTCATTCCCTTTTTTCTTCCTTCTTCATGACTTCTTCTTTTTTTTCCTTAGCGTATTGAGTTTTGGTCTTTTAGGCCTTATTTGATTTTATTAAAAGTTTAACGTCTAAATTCAAAGTTACAAATGAATGATTAAAATATTATCTCTAGAACTAAACACCGAATGATTAAGGTCTTATTTGTTTTCACTAAGAGTAAGATGTCTGAATCTGAATTCACATCCGAATGATTAAGATCTTGTCTTTAAATATAAACACTAAATGGCTAGACTTTTTGTTTTAAACATATGAATATAAATAGTTTATCAATATATAAACACAACAAATATTATACTTCAAATAAAATTGTAGTTGAATATTATATCAACAAGATATTACAAAAGCTTTAGTCTAAAAAATTATTATTTAATAATAGTTAAAATATTTAAAGATATAAATAAATATTTTAATTTTTTTTTTAAATAAAGTAAAACTACCTTCACTACATAACAAAATTATGTTAACAAAAACAATTGTTGAAAGCTATAAATACATCTTCAACTAATTTTTGCAAATAATTTTATCAATTATTGATGAACAAGTAATACAACCAAGAAGTAAATGTTATAAAAGGGGGAGAATTTGGATAGCTAATAGTTGGAGAAAGAGGCATGATTTTTTTTACAAAAGAGAAAATATATGGAGCGAACTTTCATAAAAGTTTCTTTTTTATTTTGTTAACTAGCATATTTCATTCATAACCAAGTTGTTCAAATACAAACAGAGCATTAATGAACTAACTGCTCACTCATCAACACTCCTACTCTACTAATCTATAATGAAATACACAATCAAACTATACATATCAGTGAGATCCTACTACACACTAGACAATAGTGATGGGTAGACGTTAAGGTGTTGCAATGCACACTGCCATGTTTCACTGGTCTGCCCCTTAATGTGCATATGCATTACAATTTCCTTAATCACACACTCAGTTGCAATCTTGCCATGTTGAAATCTGATTCTATTCTCTCCCTCCAGATGACATACACCAGCATTTCAAGAACAATACACGCTATTTCAGCTAGTCCAGTCTTCTTTTTGGCCAATAGACAAACCCATCGCACTTCTATCTCCAAGTCCTGGATGACCTTAGGAGAACCCAACCATACACACAGTCGTCTCTACAAGTCCTTGTTAATCTGAAAATCAAAGTACAAATAACTAAAAGTTTCATCTGTCAATCCACTGTAAGCACATTCACGAGAAACTTGGATTCCGAACTTTAAAAGTTTTTCCGCAGTTGCCAGTCTTTTGTGGATTGCCAGCCATACAATAAATCTTAATCTTCGATGAATACTAGGATGTAATGCTATTCCCTTCCAATAAAATTTTGTCTTTAAAAGAGTCTGATTGACATTAAGGCCTCATTAGTTTTTATTAAGATTAAGACGTCTGAATCTAAATTAACATCTAAATGATAGATATTCTATCTAGATCTAAACATTGAATTATTAAGACTGTTTTTTGTTTTTCAACATTTGAATGTCCACAAATTTTCTTATTTATAAAGATGATAAATATGCAATTGAAATAAAATAATAATTAAATTCTAAGAGTATATATTAATTTGATAAAATAAATTAGTATTTGAGCAAGAAAATGATTCATGTGCTAGTGATGGTGGCTATGATTTGAAGTGGTGGTGACGATTAAAGAAAATGTGGTGGTGATAGTTGGAGACAATACTAGTTATGATGGTGAAGATGGTTTGTAGTACTAGAAATTGAGTGTAATGGTGGTAATGGCGATAGTGATGGTTTGGTGGTAGGGGCTAATAGTGACAGCGAGGTGGTAGTGGATATAATAATAACAATGAAGGTGATAGGTCGGCAACGATTATCAATAATAAATGTGTAACACCTCAGAAGTTGGAAAGTCAAAAGGAAAAAGGATAGTGAAGAAAATCTATTTGAGACCTATTTTACGAGTCCTACCTACTGTCCGTAGGAAATCCTACGGGCTGCAAAAGGAAACCATAGGCCTAGCTAGGGTAGAGTTTTGGGGAAAATCAAGTTTCAGTACCTCATTCGACGGTTGACCAGGTTGTCCCGTAAACCTTTGTTTGAGTCATAAATTTGTCTGGTAGGTGAGTCTCAGACTTAGCTTAGTGAAATTTTGAGGGTTAAGTTGAGTTCTACGATTGGGGTATATGGATCGTAGACGGTTCTACAGTTCGTAGACCAGTGTCGTCAAAAGTTGGGTAGAAGTTAAGGCCTCTAAACTTTTCTACGGTTGACCAGTACGGTCCATAGAAAGTAGGTCCAAACCTTAGAAAGGGCCCAACAGTTAATTTTTAAGGGGTTTTTGAGTCTTTTTCCTAAGTGATTAATGCCTTAACTAAGTCGTTTTGGTCCTAACCCTATGCCTTACATAAGCCTTTTAAGCCCTAAAACTACCCATTCCAAATCATTCCCCTAAATCCCCAAATTTCCTCCAAGTTCATTCACTTCAAATTCCCTCAAATTCAAGGAAGAACATATTAGTGTTTCAAGCACCAAGGTCTCAAACTCACCATAGCAATTGGGCTTTGAACTCCAAGGTATGTTAGTATTCACCTATGGAGTCCTTTCCTCCATAGGTTCCAAAAATCTCCAATTTTTTACAAGATTAGATTCTCAATTCAAAGTTAAGGTTTTATACAATCCTGCTGGGTTCTTTTCAATTATGATCTAATTGATTATTTTCTATATTTTTATGCATGAATTGAAGTAATTATATGTTTTTTGAGTTTAATTCACATGAACCCATGCATGATCCATGATTTTTAGGCTATGATCATATAATGAAGCTTATGAACTATGAAAGATGAATTTATGAAGATATGCATGTTCTTTTATGAATTTGATATGAATGATTTAAGGATACTTTGAGAGTAAAGCAAAAATGTTGTTGTTGTTTTTGTGAAAGGTTTTTCTCATAAATGAATTTATAAGGTTGAAAGGTTTTCTCACCTAAGTTGAATCAAGATTAAGGAGTTATTCTAAATGAACTTTATCCTGAATTGGTTGCTTAGTTGTATATTTCCATTGATAATGAAATGAATAAGATTAATGAGTAATCCATGGGATTTTTTCTTAGCATCAAAAATATATTAAGATGGAGGTTCTTTCATTAGTAGAGTTTGGGTTTCAAGTAGAAATCTCTTTATCCCATAACTATGTACCACCATAGGGTGTTGTCTCTAATAGGCATTGTCTAGTGGATCCACTTTAGCTCAAAACTCATGGTTCTTACTTTGGCAAGTAAGGACATCTCTTTTCTATGTGGGATAAACACTAGATTCCATATTATAGCTCACATGGTCTATGTCGGTTACATGATAAACTTCCTACAATATTGAACAAAGGTTACTAAAGTGTTTCAAAGATGTTTAGCTTGCATTGACCATGATTATGATTTATGTTTTCTAACCCTTTAATCTTATGATTTTGCTTGGTCATTCCATATCATGTAAAGTACTTTTTAGCATGATTTTATAATTCTTATGCATTTTTATCATACTTAGTACATTCCATATACTAATGCATACTTGTACCTACATTGTTTCACTGATGTAAGGTCACACGCTCCTACCTCTTTCACTCGTGGCTAGTTGATCTTTTAGCGCTCAAGGATTGGTGAGTCCTCGTGTTCTAAGGACCAAGACACTTTTATAGTTTTTATGTCATTTTAGTTTTCAGACATTGTACGTGGTGTATGGGTTACGTCCCAACCACTTATTTTAATTAGTACATAGCTTATTGTGACTTATGTTAGACTTCCACTTTTGTCATACTATTTAAATGAAATAAGACTATTTATTTGAAATATTTATTTCTATTATCTTGTATGATATATGCTAAGTGGATTGTGTAGATCTCTTTGGTGTCTTATACGCCATGTTACGCCTAAGGTATACTTTGGGTTATGAAAAACTTGGTATTCAGATAACAAGGTTTAGAAAGGTCCTAAAATGTCTCATAAGCCACATCGAGTAGAGTCTTGTTCATGAGTATGAAGTGCGCCACATTTATGAATAAGAGGCTATAAGATGTTTAGGAAACTCCACTTCTTTCATTACCCTAAAGTCATGCGATAGAGTGTAACTCTATATGTCTCTCTTCTAATCCTTATTCGATAGGCTCTTTTCCGTTGAGATGATGGAGGAAAAGGTACTTGAATTCATCAACCTTTGTCAAGGAAATATGAATGTGAACGATTATGCTTTGAAATTCACACAATTGTCCAAATATGCTCCTTCTATGATTGCCGATTCTAGGGAAAAGATTAGTAAGTTCATTTTGGGTGTGTCCAAAATGGTTGTTAAGGAATGTCGTACCACCATGCTCATTAAAGAAATAGATATTTCTCACCTAATGATAAATGCTCAAAAAATAGAAAAAGAGAAGCTTAAGGAAAGATCTAGGAAGGCAAAGAGGGCAAGGACCAGTAATGGTGACTTTTTACATTCGAGGTCCGATGAACATAGTCATTCTAGTTTTCAACAAAGTTCCTTTGGTCAAAGTTCCTCTAATGCCTAGGTGTGGGAATAAGCATGAAGGTAAATTCTTAGACGGTACAGATGGTTGCTTTGGTTGCGGTAAGACTGGTCACAGAATAAGGGATTGTCCATCACTTACTTTTAAGGGAAGAAAAGGTATGCAAGCTCCGCCTAGTGGTTCGTGTTCAAGTGATCCAAAGCAAAATAGAGTTTATGCACTTCAAACTCGACATGAGAAAGAGGGTTCTCTCGATGTGGTAACCGATATGTTGAAAGTATTTCATCTTGATATTTATGATTTGTTTGATCCCGGTGCTACTTTGTCTTTTGTGATGCCATATGTGGTTATGAGATTTGATGCTTCTCCAAATGTGTTGTTAGACCCTTTTTATGTCTCTACTCCTATTGGTGAATCTATTGTGGCTAAGAGAGTCTATAGAAATTGTCTCTTCGCCTTATCCCATAGAGTCACTCATGTTGATCTTGTAGAGCTTCATATGTTAGATTTTGATGTCATTCTTGATATGGATTGACTTCATTCACTACACCAAAAGTACTTTTAGTGGCAATTATTTAGCGACATTAAAATAATTGCCACTAATTTATTCTTTGGAATGAGATATAGCGGTAATTACACATTAACCGTAAAAAATCCTATTTTCAGTGGCAACAAAAGACTATGGCCGCTAAAAGTCAATAATTAAAAGCAATTTTGCTATTTTTATTTATTTGTTCAAAAAAATAAATACTTACTCGTAGGTTGTGAGAACCACCACATATCATCCGCTTCCCATTTCTCTTCCACCGCCATCGAAGCCAATGTAGACACCGCCAACGGAGCCACCGTAGACACCGCCAATGGAGCCACCGTAGACACCGCCAACGGAGCCACCGTAGACACCGCCAATGGAACCGCCGTAGACACATCATCGGAGCCATCGTATTCACCATCATCGGAGCCATCGTATTCTCCATCATCGGAGCCACCGTATTTTCTCAGACCCTCTGTATCATTATCTCAATTTCTTGTATCTAATTCTTTTTCCACTCTCAAATGTCCCCAATTTCTGATTTTTGATGGTGATCTAACATATAAAAGTTCCTGATGGTAGATCTAACAGGTAGAAAAGTGTTGATTTCTAGTTTTGATAGATCTATGGCATGATAATGGTAAAAGTTTGATTTCTTCAAGTCTTCGCATACGAATCTACTGATCTAAGGTCTTTTTCTTCCCGATTCTTTGATTTTGTTCTTCAAATTGTAATTTTGAGTTTCTTTCATATTGCATGTGAGTTTTAAATTTTTGTTCTCTGCTTATTTGTGTTTTTAATTTATATAGATGATAGGTGATTGGTTGGCTAGCTTCAGATTGAGGTGTAATTGATTGATTGATTGATTATAGTATGTGAACACTCATTTTAATAATTTTCTTGTTGATCCATCCAATTCTCAATTTATGACAAGCACAAAGCTAAGCTACTTATAATGTGTGAGATAATCTTAATGGTGTGAGTCCTTTTGGGGAAAATTGAATTGGCTTGTTATATGAAAAGCACAAAGCTAAGTTACTGATCATATATGCTTGTTATATCAGAAGGTTTATAAACAAAGTATTGTCTTCCATAACAATTGAATTTATTTAGTGATTCTAACCAATACTCTATTTCTTTTGCTTTAGATCCAATATCACTTGTAAGGGATAATCGCGCAAAGGAAACCTTATCAGCTGAAGGTGTATATATGTGTTCTTTCAATGTTGATTAGCTATATGAACCATGGGAAGTTTTCGATGATGAAGGTCGTCCATTCAGAACATTTTCTGATTTTTGGGTAAGATTTCTTACCATGCCTTGTGACCCTAAAGCTCCACTTCTTCCACCTAAAAGGATAATAGTTGATTTGTCATCTGCGTGCCTTGTATATTATTCGTGATCGTGTTATATGAACTTTCACCATTTTTTCCACTAATGTACGTAGCTAAGAATCAGATTGAATTCCTTGAATTAGAGAAAGGAAGCAATGCACTTCTTGGTCTCCTAGTTGGAGCAATGTTGATAAGGCACTCACTACCTTCATTAATGGACCATTGATTGAGTATTCCAAGAATCGTAGTAAAGCTGATAGTGCAACAGCCTATCATTTTAAATTGCACTGTTAGTGGATGTATAAGCTTAAATTTATCCATATATACTACTTGTTGTCCTGTCAACCAAACTCTATAGGGGACAGTTGTATTGAGCTGCATCTGCCTTGCTAGTTGTTGAACAGTTGCTCAGCTTCCAATCAGTGGAACAACAGAATCTTGATCCCCACTGTTTGTAAAGAGGTTTAAGAGCATTGGTATTAGACGTCAAACGAATTGTCAAACTCACATTAGGAATTTAGTGCATGAAGGGACATTAGATATGGCTGCATTTGTACTTGTATATTAAGACTGGAATTCTTTCTTTGACAAGCATTCCTATTATGGAGATGGTTGGTATCTCTATGTCAAGCAGTTGATAGTCCAAAATGTTGTGGAAGCAATGAGAAGTATCTGTTATTTAGGGAGGTGTGAACTTGCAAGTTATTGTACCAGAGGCAATGGTCAATAAAAAACTCAAGACTAGATATGTTGTTCGAACTCTTTAAAAATACCGCCAGGTGCACGCTGGATCATCCATAAGTAGTGTCTTTTATGGAGGATCCAACATAGGTGCAATAGAATTTTTGGGGAGTCCAAGGAACATAGGAGACTAGAAGATGGTCATTTTTCCAGGTTACAGATTAACTTATGACCTGATTGTGTGAATATTTTTCTCTGTCACTATGTTATTTGGTTGTTGATCATTTTAGCAAAGCAAGAATGCTTACCTATTGCAAATAGACCATTTGCGTACTCCAACAAGCTCAACATGAAGTGCCCTTCTCACATCTTTGCGGTTCAAGTAATTGACAACTTCATCTTCCACACATACATCTAACTTCTCGGCATTTTCCTGGTTATTAGATCACTTAAGATAGTCAATTTAATCGGATAAGAACACGAGAGAAACCTGACAAATAAAGGGAGAAAGTACACTTACTTGAGGACTTATAATCTTAGATACAAACATCAAGGGATTATATTGGGAGAGCACTGTTAGTCAGTGTTCGCAAGGTATTCCAGCGTATTCGTACTAAACAAACTCTCTGGGCTAATGAAGGAAACTATGCTCATGTTGATTGTCCAAGGCACACTAATTCTATTAAATTATAGGGCTTGAGCAGAAGGATAAAACTTTTTTTTGGTTGCTTTCTAGTTTTTCGATTCTGCTAAGCACTTGCACTATTTCTATTACAGTTTGTGGGTGATTAAGTTGCATATGCACTTTCTCAAGGCATAAAAGTGATTGCATGTGTGACTCTTAGCATCGAGAATCAAGAGCTACGATGGATGTAGTTATAGTGTAAACAAAAGCAATGTAGGTATGTCCTTCATAGTCCTTGTGAAGTGGGAAGTGTTATGTGCTACAGTACAAATGTACAATTAGATAAAACATTTACCTAATATACCCACATAATTGTATATTGGCAACCAATAGATGTACTTGAATTGAATTTATGTGCTTATAAAGTTTATTTCAACGATGTAATTGATTAGTATTCAAGATACAAACTCAATGTCATATATGTTAGGACTTGAACTCTTTATATGTAGGTTAGGACTCATATATTGTATATTCATGGAGACTGGAGAGAAATCTAGTTTGATTTTAGGATAAAGCACGTCTTCATACTTATGTGAAAAACACTTTTATAACACTATAAATAACTTCTTGATCGGTGTTGAATGTTTAGTTGGAGCATTGTCATCGTTATGTTGTGTTGTACGGATTATTCGACCTATTTTTTAGACTTGAGAAACTCTTATTTTTCTTCTTAATCTCATAAAGCAAGAAGCAGGGGATGTAAATTATCCCAAATCCTTGAGAAATTCATTAAGGGATGAATGATGAGAGTCCATGGTGGAAATAATTTCCTTTTTTGTGATTGTTTCAAGTGTTGCACTACAACGTACCGGGAGTTGGAATGAAGTTCTACTTCTATTTGTTGTCTGCATTTAATATTTTTTTTTTGTGATTGTAGGCACTCCGTTATTGATAGCTACAGTTTGTTGGAAGAGGGCTCTGTGGATCGTGGTGATCAGAGATGTTGAATTTCTCATGGTATTAAATAGGGAGCTATTCATCCAGTAGCATCAAAATGATCTTTGCTTATTTTTTGCGAGAAATCAAAGATTCTTGACAAACAACCCAAAAAGTTAGAAGACTTGGCCAAAGAAGTGGTTTATATCTGCAACGTGAAAATATGTCCAGGTGTTAGAGGATTAGTGCAAAATGACATCTTTTAATATGTTCCCTTAGCAATCTATTAGTTGTGTTTTCTTTGAGTTTCTTGTTACAAGCTAGCCAGCAGAGTTATTACTGGCAACTGTTTGTAATATATTCTCTTGGGTGATTAATAAAAAGTTTAGTTACCAAAAAACGAATATATTTCTCATATTTTTTATTTTTGATGCTATAAAAGAGTGGTTAGACATGTTGTTTATTGCATCTTTGCCGGCAATAACACAAGCCTCAAAATATATTTGATATCACATTTTAAAGGTGATTTTACTGGCAATAATAATTGCCACTATATAAATGCCGCTAGAAGTATTTACTTTTAGCGGCAATAATAAAGGTCTTTACCGGCACTCTAAATAAATGTCGTTATAGGCTTAGCGACATTGGATGCAATGGCAATAGATTAAATACCAGTAAATGTTTTTGTGGCAATATTTATTGCCACTAAAAGGACAATTAATTCCCGCTAAAAGTCTCTTTTGGTGTAGTGATTCTTGTTATGCTTTTGTTGGTTGTAGAACCTGAATGGTCAAGTTCCAGTTTCCAAATCAACCCGTCCTAGAGTGGAACGGGGAAATATTATGCCTAAGGGTCAGTTTGTTTCTTATCTTAAAGATAGAAAGATGATTTCTAAGGGTTGCATATATCACCTTGTTCGAGTTAGGGATACAGATTCTGAAACCTCTATTCTTGAGTCAGTCCCCATTGTTAATGAGTTGCCAGAATTGTTCCCATAAGATCTACCCGGTATTCCTCCCGAATGGGAAATAGACTCCAGTATTGACCTTCTCCCAGATACGCAACCTATCTATATTCCTCCTTATCGGATGGCTCCGGTAGAACTTAAGGAATAGAAGGAACAATTGAAAGATTTGTTGGATAACTTTTTCATCTGACCAAGCATCTCTCTATGGGGTGCTCTAGTTTTATTTGTTCATAAGAAAAATGGTTCACTTCACATGTGTATTTATTACCAACAATTGTTACCATTAAGAATAAATATCCTCTCCTAAGGATAGATGACGTGTTTGATCAACTCCAAGGAGTGAGTTATTTCTCCAAGATTGATCTCAAGTCGGGTTATAATTACCAATTGAGGGTGAAGGAATATCACATCCCGAAGACAAATTTTCAAACTTGGTATAGTAATTATGAGGTTTTGGTAATGTCATTTCGTTTGACTATGCTCCAGCCGCATTTATGGACTTGATGGATAGAGTGTTAAGACAATACCTTGATATGTTTGTGATTGTGTTTATTGATAACATCTTGATCTAATCATGGAGTGAGGATGAGCACACTGATCATTTGAGGCTCGTGTTGCAAGTACTCAAAGACCAACAACTATTTGCAAAATTTAGTAAATGTGAGTTTTGGCTGAGATCCATGGCTTTTCTTTGTCACATTTTTTTTCGGTAAGGGCATTGAAGCAGATCCTAAGAAGATGGATACAATTAAAAATTGTTCAAGACCTCTATCCCCTTTGGATATTCGAAGTTTCTAGGGTTTGTCTGTTTATTATAGAAGGTTCGTGGAGGGGTTTTCTTCGATTGTCTCTCCATTGACTGCATTGACCCAAAATAAAGTCAAGTTCTTATTATTGGAAGCATGTGAGAATAGTTTCCAAGAATTAAAGATAGACTTACCTCCGCTCCGATATTGGATCTACCAGAAGAATTCGGTGGGTTTGTTGTTTATTGTGATGCTTCAAGGATTGGATTCGGGTGTGTTCTTATGCAAAAGGATAAGGTTAAATCTTATTCTACAAGGCAATTTAAGATTCATGAAACAAACTATCCTACCCATGATTTAGAGCTAGTTGCGGGTTTTTTTGCCTTAAATATCTGAAGACACTATTTGTATGTTGACCATGTTTATGTCTTTACCGACCACAAGAGTTTGCAATATGTTCTCAAGAAAAATGATGTAAGTCTTCGCAAATGTAGATGGATAGAACTGTTGAAGGACTATGACATGAGTGTTCTTTACCACCCGGGCAAAGCTAATGTGGTGGCCGATATTTTAAGTTAGTTGTCCATGAAAAGTGTTGCGCATGTTGTGGAAGGTAAGAAATAGTTGGTTCGTGATGTTCATAAAATAGCTTAGTTAGGTGTTCAGTTGGTTGATTCAAGCCAGGGTAGTTTCATTATTCATAATGGTTGAGAATCATCGTATGTGTCGGATGTGAAAGTCAAGTAAGGTCTTGAACCGATTTTGGTTGAATTGAAGGAAATGGTGCTTAAAAATTCCACTGAGACTTTCTCCCAAGTGGGAGATGGTGTGCTTAGATATCAAGGTTGGTTATGTGTTCCCAATATTAATGACTTGAGAGAATAGATTTTATTGGAGGCCCATAGTTCTTGGTATTCCATTCACCCATGATCCACTAAGATGTATCGTGACTTTCGGGAGGTCTATTGGTGAAATGAGATAAAAGAAGGATATTACGGAATTTTTGGCTAAGTGTGTTAATTATCAATAACTGAAAGTTGAGCATAAAAAATTGGGAGTTTTGTCCCAAAATATTAGTATTCCGATGTGGAAGTGGGAAGATCTGAATATGGACTTTATTTTTGGTTTATCCTGCACTCGGCCACAACATGACTCGATCTCGGTTATAGTATATCGTATGACAAATTTGGATCATTTCATTCACGTCAAGGTTTCTTATTGGGTGAAAGACTATGCTAAGTTATATCTAGGGGAAATGGTTAGGTTGCATGGAGTGCCCCTATCCATTATCTTCAATCGTGGTGTCAGTGTTGGAAATCTTTCAAAAGGGGTCTTGGTACTCGTGTAAAACTTAGTACAACCTTTCATCCTCAAACCAATGGGCAAGCAGAGCGTACTATCCAGACTTTGGAAGATATGTTGAGAGCTTGTGTGATTGATTTCAAAGGTAATTCAGACGATCACTTGCCTTAGATTGAGTTTGCATATAATAATAGCTATCATTCAAGTATTGGTATGGCTCCATTTGAGGCTCTTTATGGAAGGAGGTATAGATCTCCTATAGGTTGGTTTTAAGTTGGTGAGGTTTCTTTGATAGGTCTCGAGTTGGTACATGAGGCTATGGTGAAAGTTCGGCTTATTAGACAAAGGCTGAAAACGGCTCAAAGTCGACAAAAGTCCTATGCCGATGGTAGAAGGAGATATCTTGAGTTTGATGTTAAGGATTAGGTTTACTTGAACATTTCACCTATGAAGGGTGTCATGAATTTTGGAAATCAGGGGAATCTTAGTCCCTGATATGTAAGCCCATATCAGGTTTTGAGGCATATTGGTAAGGTGGAGTATGAGCTCAATCTGCCTAATGATTTATCATTGGTACATCTAGTATTCCATGTCTCCTTGTTGAAGAAGTATGTTGGAGATCCTACATCTATTATTCCTTTGGAAGTTTTGGGAGTTAAAGTGAATCTTTCTTATGAAGAGGTTTTGGTTGAGCTTTTAGACAAGCAAGTTTGGAAGTTGAGGAACAAAGAAGTTGCTTCCGTTATGGTTCTTTCGAGGAATCAGTTAGTTGGGGGTGCTACTTGGGAGGCCGAGGCTGATATGATGCCCCGATATCCTCATCACTTGCCCTCCATTCCTACTCTACTTGAGGTATTTAGCTCCTCATGGTTCATTCTTTTGGTTTCATGTGTCTTAGTCATTCTCATGTTTCCTCATGCATGCATGCTCATGAAAAGTCTGATTTTTTTAAAGAAATGGTTTAATTTTTATTGATTACTTCATGTTTATGTGCATTAAGTATGAATTGAATGTATGCCATATGGAATGATGTTTTGATTATGCTTTAGCTTGGAGTTGATTTTCCTCCTCGGATATGTGCATTTATGTGATTGCATTAATGTAGGGTTGTTAGTTTCTCTCCTACTCTATTCATGCCAGCTTGCATCCCGTTCGAGGACGAATGTTTCTAACTCCCAAGGGGGAGATATTGTAACACCTCGGATGTTGGAAAGTCAAAAGGAAAAAGGATAGTGCATAAATCTATCTGAGACTTGTTTTACGAGTCCTACTTATGGATCGTAAGAAGTCCTACGGGCTGTAGGAAGGAAACTGTAGACCCAAGATAAAGTTTTGGGAAAAATCAAGTTTCAGTACCGCATTCGACAGTTGACCAAGATGGCTTGTCAACCTTTGTACGAGTCGTAGATAGGTCTCGTAGGTGAGTCCCAGACTTAGGGAAATTTTAAGGGTTAAGTTGAGTTCTACGGTTGGGGTCTACGGACCGTAGAAGGTTCTATGGGCCGTAGACATGTCTCGTCAAAAGTTTGGTAGAAGTTAAGGCCACTGAACTTTTCTACAATTAACCAGTACAATCCGTAGAAAGTCCTACAGACTGTGTGTCCAAACCATAAAAGGGTCCGGAAGTTATTTTTAAGGGGGCTTTTAAGTCTATTCCCTAAGTGATTAATGCCTAAACTAAGTCATTTTTTTCCTAACCATAAGACCTATATAAGCCTTTTAAGCCCTAAAACTACCTATTCCAAATGATTCCCCTAAATTCCTAAATTCCCTCCAAGTTCATCCCCTTCAAATTCCCTCATATTCAAGGAAGAACAAATTAGGGTTTCAAGAACCAAGGTCTCAAATTTACCATAGCAATTGGGCTTTGAACTCCAAGTTATGTTAGTATTCACCTATGGAGTTCTTTCCTTAATAGGGTTCTTAAAATCTCCAAGTTTACAAGATTAGATTCTCAATTCAAAGTTAGGGTTTTATTCAATCTTCATGGGTTCTTTTCAATTATGATCCAATTGATTGCTTTCTATATTTTTATGCATGAATTGTAGTAATTACATGTTTTTTATTTGAATTCACATAAACCCATGCATGATCCATGATTTTTAGACTATGATCATATGATGAAGCTTATGGAGTATGAAAGATGAATTTATGAAGATATGCATATTCTTTTATGAAATTGGTATAAAAGATTTAAGGATGTTTAGAGATTAAAGAATCAATGTCGTTGTTGTTGTTGTGAAAGGTTTTCTCACATACTACTAAGAACATGATTGTGAAAGGTTTTCTCACAAAGAATTCATAAGGTTGAAAGGTTTTCTCACCTAAGTTGAATCAAGATTAAGGAGCTATTCTAAATGAACTTTAGCTTAGATTGGTTGCTTTATTGTATCTTTCCATGGATGATGAAATTAATAAGATTAATGATTATTCCTTGGAATTTTTTCTTACCACCAAGAAGATATTGAGATGGAGGATCTCCCGCTAGTACATGCCAGGTTTCTAGTAGAAATCACCTTATCTCATAACTATGTTCCACCATAGGATGTTGTCTCAAATAGACATTAGCTAGTGAATCCACTTTAGCTCAAGACTCATGGTTCTTACCTTGGCAAGTAAGGATATATTTTTTCGGTGTAGGATAGACACTGGATTTCATGTTATAGCTCACATAGTCTATATCAGTTATATGGTAAACTCCCCTACAATAATGAACTAATGTTACTTCTAAAGTATCTCTCAAGTGTTTCAAATATGTTTAGCTTGCATTGACCATGATTATGATTTATGTTTTCTAATCCTTTTAACTTATTATTTAGTTTGGTCATTGCATGTCATGTAAAGTCCTCTTTAGCCTGATTTCATAGCTCTAATGCATTGCTATCATACTTAGTATATTACGTGTACTAATGCATACTTGTGCCTACATTATTTTACTAATGTAGGGTCCGACGTTCCTACCTCTCACACTCGTGGCTATTTGATCTTTTGATGCTCAAGGATTGGTGAGTCCTCATGTTCCGAGGACTAAGACATTTTTATAGATTTTATATCATTTCAGTTTTGAGACATTGTACGTTGTGTATTGGTTACGTCACAACCACTTCTTTTGATTAGTAGATGGCTTATTGAGACTTATGTTAGGCTTCCGCTTTTATCAAACTCTTTTAATGAAATAATATTGTTTCTTTGAAATTTTTATTTCTTTTATGTTGTATGGCGTATGCTAAGTGGATTGTGTAGGCCCTTTTGGGATCTTATACATAATGTTACGCCTAGGGTATACTTTAGGTCATGACAAAATGGGAACAAGGATAATTTAAACACTAAATGATTAAGACTGTAATTATGTTTTCAAAATTTGAATTCATTGAATTGAGAGTTATAGAATATTAAATTCAAACAATACAACAACAACATAACTAATATCTTTCCCACAAAATAATTAAATAATATAATAATTAAATATTATATTAAACACAGAGTATTAAAAAGGGTATAAGATTTGATGTTTTGTTATTTTTCAAAAGATAACAAATAGTGGTAAAAGTGAGTGTAGAAGAAATCAACCGACGTTTCTTTAAGGCATTAAATACAAAAATTTAACGGTTAACAAATGTGTTCTAACTGAAGTTTGAATGCTTTTAAGACTTGTGCGCAGATCTCACCGAATCAGATAGAATAAGATCAAATAAGTGGTAAAATCTTAACAAAAACAAACTCACTACCTAATGAATTAAGATTTGAATAATTAAAATTTAGATATCTATTAAATGCAAACAAATGAGACCTAAGACTCTTTCATAGCTTTGATTCGTTCATATCCATTAAGAGAATTTTAAGTAGAAAATATAAACGCACTTAATGATCTGATTTCTGAACCATTTGGATTCAAACATCCACAATGTGCAAACAAATAAGACCTAAGACTATTTGTTTTTCCACATATGAATGAACATAATCTATTTATATGTAATAATAAATATACAATTCAAATAAAAATTAATTAATTATTAAAAAGAATAAATAAAATGAAATTATTAATTGATTAAATATAATGAAACACTTATACTTGCTAGCGATGATGGAGATATTTTGTAGTGATGGTGGTAATGGTAATAGATGTTGTTAGTGGCTAGTAATAATGATGGTGATAGTTTTGACGGCGGAGGTAGTTGGTGTTATGGTGACCATCATAATGGTGGCAATTGGTAGTAATATTGGAGTTTTTGATGATGAAGTTGGTTAATGTTAGTAGTTGATTATGTCGATGGTGGTTAGTGATGTGTTTGTGGTAGTTGGTGGCGGTGCTAGTTATGAGGATGGAGGTGGTTGGTAGTAGATATTGACCACAATAGTAATAGTGGCT
The DNA here is from genome assembly GCA_029582725.1 of Solanum chiquidenum. Lineage (NCBI taxonomy): Eukaryota > Viridiplantae > Streptophyta > Magnoliopsida > Solanales > Solanaceae > Solanum > Solanum chiquidenum. Next base: position 19,813 of record JAJOOS010001419.1, on the reverse strand, counting down.
GATAATATTGGTGGAGGTGGCGGTGACCAAAAAGTTGTAACACCTCAGAATTCGAAAAGGGAAAAGATTACATAATTTGCAATTATTGGTTCAGGTCTACGAGACAAGTCTAAGGTTTGTAAGAATTTCAACGGGTTGTAGACCAGTCTCGTAGAAATGGGAAAATATTTTTGAAAATCAAGTTTCAATATCTTATCCTACATTTGATCAGGTCGATCCATCAAATGATCTTCGAGTCGTAGATATGTTCCGTAGAAGCATTCCAAAGTTGGTAAAATATTGGGGTTAAGGTTTAGTTCTAGGAGTAGGGTCTACAAAACGTAGGAAGTCCTACAGGACATATATTGGTCCCGTCAAATTTAGGTAAAATTTATGGTCCCAGTATTTGGTCTATGGTTAACCACTATGGACCGTAAAAAGTTCTACGGTTGACCACTATGAACCGTAGAAAGATCTACGGTCCGTTGGTCGGACCCGTAGACTAGCGCCAAATGTTATTTCATAGGGGATTTTGAGTTTTTTCCTATATATTTTAGGCAGATGCTATGTGTTTTTGGCATCTACCCTAAGCTCTATATATAGACGATAAGTCCTAAATCTACCCACTTCAAAATCAATCTCCTATTTCCCCCAAACCCAACAAAATTCATTCTCCCAAATCCCCTCTCAAGCTAAGGAAGAAGAAGAAGCTAGGTTTTATTCAAAGGTCTTAAATTCACCATTGATATTGGGCTTTGAGTAGTAAAGTATGTGTGCATTTACCCATGGAGTCCATTCCTCCAAGGGGTCCCCAAGGTTTTCAATTCCTCAATTCAATTTCATATGATTAAATTGGGGTTCTTCTTAATTTTTCCATGAGTTTCATCCAATTATGATTCAATTGTTGTTTCAACTTTATATTGAATTATTTGATGTAATTACATGATAATTAGTTGAAATTATATGAACCCATGCATAATCCATGAATTTCAACTATGTACCTATGAAAAACCCATGAACTATGAATTTTGGAAGGTTATGCATGTCTTATGAAAATGATGATTTTGATAATAGGATGATTTTACAAGAAAGTATCTATGTTGTTGAGAAAGGTTTTCTCACATGTGAATATGATTATGATTGTGAAAGCTAATTCTCACATATGAATTCACATTGGTGAAACGCTTTCTCATATATGTTTGAGTTATGTTTTAAAGAGATATTCTATGTTTTAATTTTAAGATGTGGATTAGTATTGATCATTGTATTTCCTATGCTATAATAATAATTGATTTTTATCTATTCCGTTGAAATTTAGACTTAGCACTGAGAGGGCTTTAAGGTGTAGGCTCAAATAGGCTAGTCTCTAGTAGCAACCTCCACTACCAAACTACGTGCCCCCATAGGAATCTCCTAAATGACCTAGCTAGTAGATCCACTTTAGCAAAAGATGATGTGTATGGTTTCTATCTTGACTAGTAGAACCCCCATCTTTTGGCATGAGGGATATACCAAATTCTAGGATGCAGATCACATGGTCTTATTGTCAGTTAAAGCTAACATCCCACAAAAAAATGAATGTGTTTTTCAAAGCTTTCTTATGTCTCTTAGTTTAGATGCACTGACCATATCTTATGGTTTATATGTTGTTGCTTTTTTAAGTCTTTAAATGTTCTAATGATGGTCATATCTTACATGTTTAAACTCTTCATGATATCATGACTATTTATGCATATTACCCCATACTGTGTATATTCCATGTACTAATACATACTTGTGCCTACATTGTCTCATTAATGTAGGGTATGACGCTCTTACCTCTCACATTTGTGGCTAATTGATCATTCTACCGAATTTGAAGAGTTGGTGAGTCCTCATGTTCCGAGGACTGAGACACATTTACTTGCTTTATGTAATTCTAGTTTTTGGTTGATATGTGTGGTGTATGTATTATGTCCCAACCAATTATCTTGATGCTTTAGATGGCTTGTTAAGACTATGTTTGATTTCCACTTTGTCAAACTCTTTTATGATATGAAAATGCTTCTTTTGAAATCATTATTTTTGTTATCTTGTATGATGTATGCTAAGTGGCTTGTGTAGGGTCTATCACAGTTCTATATGTCATGTTACACCTAGGGTATACTATGGGTCGTGACAAACTTGGTATCAGAGCACAAGGTTTAGAAAGTTCCTAGGATGTCTCACAAGACACGTCGAGTAGAGTCTTGTTCATGAGTGTGAAGTGCACCACACTTATGAATAGGAGGCTATAAGATGTTTAGGAAATTCCATTTTTTCATCATTGTCGTGTGATAGAGTGTACCTCTATATGTCTCTCTCCTAATCCTTATTTGATGTTTCTCAAGATATGGCCCCTCAAAGAGTATAATTATAAGGAATATGAATGAAAATGTGGGGAAAAAAGCTCCTCAAGTTTTGGCCGATCTATTGGCCGAACTAATGACTAATGTGGAGTTCCGAGCCACTTTTCAGGCATTGGCTTAAGCTATGACGGCTCAATCCAATAGAGAGGATAACGCTCCCATGAACCGAAATATGAGTATGACGCAACTAGAGTGAAGGACTTCACTAGAATGAATCCATCAGAGTTTCATGGTTCCACGGTTGACAAAGATCCTCAAGAGTTCATGATGAGGTGTATAAGGTTTTCATGATCATGGGAGTGACGCTGATGGAAAATGCAAAATTGACCGCTTATCAACTTAAGGGTGTTGCTCAAGTTTGGTTCAACTAATGGAAGGAAGAGAGGGTGGTTGATGTGGGTCCTCTTGATTAGGAGAAGTTTAAGGTTCCTTTTCTTGATTGGTTCTTTCCCCTTGAGATGAGGGAGGAAAAAGTACTTGAGTTCATTAACCTTCTCCAAGGAAATATGAGTGTGAAGGAGTATACTTTGAAATTCACACAATTGTCCAAATATTTCCCTACTATGGTTGTCAATCCTAGGGTAAATATGAGCAAGTTTGTTTAGGGAATGTCCGAAAAGGTGGTTCAGAAATGTCATAACTCCATGCTTATTAAAGAAATGGACATTTCACATTTACTGATTCATGCTCCACAAATTGAAGAAGAGAAGCTTAAGGAACGGTCTAGGGAGTCAAAGAGGGCAAAGACCGGTGATGGTGACTTTTCACATTCGAGGTCCAACGGACATGGTCGTTCTATATTCCAACAAAGGTTTTCCCATCAAGGTTCCTCCAATTATTTGGCTCCTAAATTCAACAAATATAAGGTGTCTAACCCTAAGCCTCATAATGGAAATGGTGGTGGAAATGGATCTTCGGTTCCCAAATGCCAAAAGTGTGCCAAGAGTCATTCAAAGAAAATGTTTGATGGGTACGGATAATTGTTTTGGTTGTGGTAAAAGTTGTCACCGCTTAAGAGATTGCCTATATAGAATCGACAAGGAAAATTATGGTAGGCAAGCTCCATCTAGTAGTTTGGGTGCCCCAAAGCAAAATTGCTTCTATGCACTTCAAACTCAACATGCAAGAGGGTTTTCCGGATGTTTTTACTTGAATGTTGAAAGTATTTCATCTTGATGTTTATGTTTTGCTTGATCCCGATGCTACTTTTTCTTTTGTGACACCATATGTGGCAAAGAGATTTGATGTTTCTCCAGATGTATTGTTAGACTCTTTTTATGTCTCTATTCCTATTGGTGAATTTATTGTGGCTAAGAGAGTCTATAGAAATTATCCCCTCTCCCTATCCCGTAGAGTCACTTATGTTGATCTCGTAGAGCTTGATATGTTGGATTTAAATGTTATTCTTGATATGGATTGGCTACATTATTTTTATGCTCATGTTCACTGTAGAACTAGATTGGTTAAGTTTCAGTTTCCAAATGAGTCTGTCCTAGAGTGGAAAGGGGGATATTATATGCCTAAAGGTCAATTTGTTTCTTGTCTTAAAGCTAGAAAAATGATTTCTAAAGATTGCATATATCATCTTGTTTGGGTTAGGGATACAGATTTCAACACCCCTATTCTTGAGTCGGTCCCCATAGTGAATGAGTTTCTCGAAGTGTTTCCCGATGATCTACCTGGTGTTCCTCCCGAAAGGGAAATATACTTCAGTATTGACGATCTCGCACATATGCAACCTATCTCTATTTCTCCTTACCATATGGCTCCGGCAGAACTTAAAAATTAAAAGAGTAATTGAAAGATTTGTTGGATAAGGGTTTCATCTGACCGAGAATCTCTCCATGGGGTGCTCTAGTTTTGTTTTTTCGTAAGAAGAATGGTTCACTTCACATGTGTATTCATTACTAACAATTGAACAAGGTTACCATTAAGAATAAGTATCCTCTTCCAAAACTAGATGACTTGTTTGATCAACTCCAAGGTGTAAGTTACTTCTCTAAGATTGACCTCTGGTTAGATTATCACCAAATGAGGGTGAAAGAAGGTGACATTTTGAAGATGGATTTTTGAACTCGATATGGTCGTTATAAATTCTTAGTAATGTCGTTTGGGTTGATTAATTATCCGGACGCATTCATGGACTTGATGAATAGAGTATTTAAACAATTTATTTACATGCTTGTGATTATTTTTATTGATGACATTTTGATTTACTCGTGGAGTGAGGATGAACATGTCGATCATTTGAGGGTTGTGTTGCAAGTCCTCAAGGACCGATTACTATTTGCAAAGTTTAGCATATGTGAGTTTTGGTTGAGATCCGTGACTTTTCTTGGTCACATTGTTTTAGGTAAGGGTATTGAAGTAGAACCCCAGAAAATGGAAATGGTTAAGAATTGGCCTAGACCTCTATCCCCTTTGGATATTAGAAGTTTCTTGGGTTTGGCCGGTTATTATAAAAGGTTTGTGGAAGGGTTCTCTTTGATTGCCTCTCCATTGACTGCATTGACCCAAAACAAGGTTAAGTTCTTATGGTCGGAAGCATGTGAGAATAATTTTCAAGAATTGAAAGATAGGTTTACCTCTACTCCGGTGTTGACTTTACCGGAAGACTCTGATGGGTTCGTTGTTTATTATGATGCTTCAAGGATTAGATTATGGTGTGTTCTTATGCAAAATGGGAAAATTATTGCTTATGCTTCAAGGCAACTTAAGATTCATGAAAAGAACTGTCCTACCCACTATTTGGAACTAGAGGGAGTTGTTTTTTCCTTAAAAACTTGGAGGTATTATTATTATGGTGTCCATGTTGATGCCTTTACCGACCACAAAAGTTTGCAATACGTATTCAAGGAAAATTATCTGAATCTTTGCCAACGTAGATGGCTAGAAATCTTGAAGGAATATGATATGAGTGTCCTTTATAACCCGGGAAAAGCCAATGTGGGGGCTGATGCCTTGAGTCGGTTGTCGATGAGTAGTAAAACACGTGTTAAAAATAGTAAGAAAGAATTGGATCATGATGTTCATAAACTAGCTCTGTTAGGTTTTGTTTTCTACATTCCGATGAGGGTGGTGCTGTTGTTCAAAATGGTTTAGCACCGTGTTTTGTGTTTATTGTGAAAGCCAAGAAAAGTCTTGATCCAATTTTGGTTGAGTTTAAGGAAGTGGTGCTTAAAAAATCCGTTGAGACTTTCTCCCAAATGGGAGATAGCGTGCTTCGATATCAAGGTCATTTGTCTGTTCCTAATATTGATGATGTGAGGGAGAAAATTTTATGGAAAGCTCATAGTTCTCAGTATTCCGTTCATCTGGGAGCCACCAAGATGTATCGCGACTTGCGGGAGCTCTATTGGTGAAATGGGATGAAGAAGGATATTGCGGAATTTGTGGCTAAGTGTCTTAATTGTTAACAAGTGAAAGTTGAGCATCAAAGGCCGGGAGGTTTGTCCTAAGATATTAGCATTCCTACTTGGAAGTAGGAGGATTTGAATATGGACTTTATTGTTGGTTTACCCCGAACCTGGTGGCAACATAACTTGATTTTGGTGATTGTAGATCATATGAGGAAGTTGACTCATTTCATTCCCATCAAGGTTTCTCATACTAAGAAAGATTATGCTAAGTAGTATCTAAAGGAAATGGTTAGGTTGCATGGGGTGCCCCTATCCATTATATTTGATCGTGGTACCCAATTCACCTCTAAATTTTGGAAGTCTTTCCAAAAGGGTCATGGTACCCGTGTCAAGCTTAGTACGACTTTTTATCCTCACACCGATGGGTGAGTGGAGCTTACTATACCAACTTTGGAAGATATGTTGAGAGCATGTGTGATTGACTTCAAGGGTAATTGAGATGATCATTTGCCTTTAATTAAGTTTGCATATAATAATAGCTATTGTTCAAGTATTGGTATTCATCCATTTGAAGATCTTTATGGTAGGAGGTGTAGATCTCCTATAGGTTGGTTTGAAGTTGGTGAGGTTTCTTCGATTGGTTTCGAGTTGGTACATGAGGCTATGGAGAAAGTTTGGTTGATTAGAGAAAGGTTGAAAATGCTCAAAGTCAACAAAAATCATATGTTGATGTCAGAAGAAGAGACCTTGAGCTTGATGTTAATGATTGAATTTACTTGAAGATTTCCTCTATGAAGGGTGTCATGAGGTTTGGCAATAAAGGGAAACTTAGTCCCCGTTATGTTGGACCTTATCAAGTGTTGAGGCGGATAGGCAAGGTGGCTTATGAATTAGACATGCCCTCCAATTTATCGTCGGTGCAGCTGGTGTTCCACGTGTCCTTATTGAAGAAGTATGTTCGAGATTCGACATCTATTGTACCATTAGAGAATCTTGGTATAAAGGAAAGCTTTTCATATGAGAAATCTGGTTAAGATCTTATCCCTGCAAGTTCGAAAGTTAAGAAACAAAGAAGTTGTATTTGTGAAGGTGTTGTGGATGAATCCAATGGTTGAGGGTGCTACTTGGGAGGTTGAGGCCGATATGATGTCCTGATATCCTCATCTCTTTCCTTCTGATCCTACTCTAGCTTGAGATATTTAGTCCATCATGGTTCATTCTTACGGATTCATGTGCCATAGTCATTCTCATGTTTTCATATGCATGCATGTCTGTTTTATGAAATGATACTTTAAAGTATATGTTAGCTCGGAGTCGATTTCCTCTTTGACATTTATGTGATTGCATTCATGTTAGGTTATAAGATCTCTTTCCCTACCCTCTTTGTGTTGCCTTGAGTTCCATTTGAGGACGAATGTTCCCAAGGGGGGAGATATTGTAATACCTCAGATTTTGGAAAGGGAAAAGATTGCATAAATTGTAGTTACTAGTTCGTATAAATTTCTAGGGGTCGTAGATCGGTCTCGTAGAAATTGGAGAATAATTTTTAAAAATCAATTTTCCGTATCTCATCCTACGGTTGATCAGGACGGTCCGTCGAATGATCTACGGGTCATAGATAGGTTCCGTAGAAGTAATCCAGACTTGTGGTGAAATTTTGGGATTAAGGTTGAGTTCTACGAGTAGGGTCTACGAACTGTAGGAAGTCCTACGGGCTGTAGATGGGTCCCATCAAAGTTGGATAAAATTTATGGTCCCAGTACTTGGTCTACGATTGACTAGTACGGACCGTAGAAAGTTCTATGGTTCGTAGGTCATACCTATACACCAGTATCAAATGTTATTTCATATGGGCTTTTGAGTCTTTTTCGATATGTTTTAGGCCTATGTTATGTCATTTTGGAATCTATCCTAAGACCTATAGAAAGACTTTAAGTCTTAAATTGTCACGCCTCGAGCCTACACCCTGGACGTGGCCGGCACTCGAGAACCAGTATTGCCCCAAGCGAACCCTTGGTCTGGCTCAACTCTCTACGGAAGACTTACTCAGCATAGAATAAACTCGAAAGATAAAATTTACTCTACTGTCTCAAAAGTAAACTCAGAATATTTTAGAAATAAAACATTCACTAGCCAAAGAGGCACTCAAGTCTAGAACATTAACAACTGAAAATGAAAAGACTTATGAAATGTTGTCTCTCTATCTATGAAGCCTCTAATACTATGAGGGATGTCAGGACAAGACCCCTGATCATCCTAACAAACTGAAATAACTGAAGATAAATAAGGGATCCTCCGGAAGTAAGGAGGATCACCGAACAACTCTGGGACTCAACTGGATGAACGAAGCGCTGATTGATGATCCTGATTACTTGTATCTGCATCATGAAAGATGCAGGCCAAAAAGCGCCAGTACATGGAATGTTCGAGCATGCAAGGGGAAATCTAAAACAGGACATAAGATTGAACTGGAACTGAAGAAACAACTTACCTCAACTCAACTCAATCTCAACCCATTTCAATATGAAAGAAATAATAATAATGCTATATAAAGAAAAGCATTTAAAACAGTAGATAACAACTCAATGTATTGGAAAATACAATATAACTCAGTTTGTATGTAAAAATACAAAATAAACTTTGTTTGGGGGATTCTCTAATGGACAACCATCACTATGAGCTATATGATGATACAACATCTCGCCCACGCTGCCAGAACTGTCCTATACCTTGTTGGGGTATAGAACTCCTCAACTAAGTGGATCCACTAATCTATGCTAAAAAAGCAATAAGGAATCATCCAAAAAGTATGACCCTTTCTACCCACGTTGGCTACATGGTTTATCGGGGCTGTGAGTTGTTTGAACTCTTCCCCATATAGGTGTTCAATACTACTCCCAAATATAACTTAGATCATATGTTTTAAAAAAACCATTTCCTCATCCTCAATTTTGAGATTATTACTCAAAAGGTTTCTCTTAAAAGGGATAGTACTCAAAACTCCTCACGAACTCTTTTGGAAATCAGTGTTTCCTCTCTTCTTAAATGTAAAAACATTTACTCTTGCGAATACTTAGTTCCCATATATAATTTTTTAAAATGAACTCTACTCTCCTCGTCCTCAAACTCAAGTACTCATGTCTTAAAACAAGTCTTAAAATATTGTAAAAGACTTCTCAAAAACACTGGAAAGAACTCACAAGACTTTACTCTTAACTCTACCTTGAATTTGAATTATGGATTTCAAGGGTTATGATTCATGTTGTGGATGATCTCTCGATGATTAGATGCAGTTTACAGTAGTTAGAATGAGAAAGGAATGAAGGTATCCTTTAAAAGAACTCAAACGGACCAAACGATGGAAGAAGGGGTGGGGGCAGGCGACCTTGGCGCACTAAGTAGTGCGGAGCGCCAGCCTCTAAACTACAGAGAACTTTTTTCTGGCGCACTGCTGGCGCGGCGCACCAGCTCCCTGCCCAGAAATCCTGACGAATTTTCTTTCTTGTTTTCTAATCCTAATTCGCCTAGAATCGATGGTTACTTCCCAACTCACTTAGGTTCGAATACCCATCATAAGTACACAAAAATCTACTCAAAACAACCCTTGAATTACTAACATTCATCTCAAGAAGTCATCAAAACCTCAACAATCAAGATTAACGAATGAAACTTCAAGAAAACTCATCAAGAACTCAAATCTTTCAACTTTGAGTACGAAATTACAATAAAATCACACGATTGGCATGTGGGTGAACAAACCCAATACTATGAGAATTCACATACCTCTTAGGGATCAAACCCTTGGCGAAACAACCCTCGATCCATAAGAAATCTCGATGAACACCTTGAACCTTCCCTCTTTTCTCCTCTTTTCACTTCTTGAACTATCTTCTAAAACCTTAAGTGTAAATTAGGATTGTAAAACTGAACCAAATCAGATTTGACCCCAAAATATTACTAAAAATCGTTTTAATCGGATTGGGTAAGGAAAGGACCAAAATACCCCTCACTAATTCAGGTAACTTTCCTTAACTGGACAGGCTAACTTCAAATGGGCATATCTCCCTCATACGAGCTCGAAATTTAGCAAACTCGGTGGCGTTGGAAAGAGGATTCCAAGACCTTTTATTTTATATCTGATGGAGAACCTAACTAATCTTTTACTGAAAAGTATGGTCGTTTGAAGTTGATCTACAACTTACAACTGAAGCATAACTTGAAAATTTTCAGATTTGGCTCTTTTCAAATTAGTTCTTTCTAAATTTAGCTCTTTCTAAGGTGGGATGTTATAATATCTCCCCCTTGGGAAAATTCATCCTCGAATGAGATCACTCTAAGTAGACTAAGGATGGAAACATCTAACACCCAGCTCAAACACCAATATGCAATTTAACACACTCATCATATCAATTTAAAGAGTACCAAGAAAAGAAATAGTACCTTGATCTGAAATTTCTCCGAACTCAAAGAGATGTGGGTATCTCTTCGTCATATCCTCCTCAGCCTCCCAAGTAGCTTCCTCAACAAACTGGTTCCTCCATAAAACCTTGACTGATGCAACCTCCTTGGTTCTCAACTTGCAAACCTGACGATCATGTATCTCAATGGGAATCTCCTCATAAAATAGGTTGTCCTTAATACCAATATTTCCAATCGTTATAATAAGTGAAGGATCTCCTATACACTTTTTTAGCATTGATAAGTTGAACACCGGATGAACTGATGACGGTAGCTCATACTCATAGGCTACATTGTCGATCCTCTTGGATATCATGTAAGGACCAATATATCGGGGACTGAACTTACCCTTCTTGCCAAACCTCATAACACCCTTCATGGGTGAGACCATCAAATAAATCCAATCATCACCTCAAACTCTAAGTCTCTTCTCCTAACATCTGTATAGGATTTTTGATGACTCTGCGTTGTTTTCAACCTTTCTTGAATAGTCTTCACTTTCTCCATAGCTTAATGAACCAAGTCTGGTCCGATCAACCCAGCCTCACCAACCTCAAACCATCCAATAGAAGATCTACATCTTCTCCCATAAAGAGCCTCATAAGGAGCCATTTGGATGCTAGAGTGATAACTATTATTGTAGGCAAATTCAATGAGAGCTAAGTGATCATACTAATTACCCTTGAAATCGATCACACACGCCCTGAACATATCCTCTAAAGTCTAAATCCTACGCTTTTCTTGACCATCAGTTTGAGGATGGAAAGTCGTACTCAAATTTACTTTGGAACCCAAACCTTTCTGGAAAGACTTTCAAAATTGTGCAGTGAATTGTGCACCTCTATCTGAAATAAAGGACACCGGAACTCCATGAAATCTAACTATCTCTTGAATATATAATTTGGCATAATCCTATACTATTTAGTCATTCGATCTACAATCACCCTTATCGAATCATGATGCATGTGAGACCGCGGTAAACCAGTAATAAAATCCACATTGATCATCTCCCACATCCATTTTGGAAGATATATGTTGTGAGCCATACCATCGGGCCTCTGGTGCTCTACCTTGACTTGTTGGCAATTTGGGCACTTAGCAATTAACTCTGCAATACCCCTCTTCATACTACTCCACCAATAGACTTATTTCAAGTCACGATACATCTTTGTGGAACCCTGATGGATAGAATATTTGGAGCTATGAGCTTTCTCCATGATCATCTCTGTGATCTCATCCACCCTTGGTACATACAATCTACCTTGATACCTCAATACACCATCTCCCCATTGTTCAAAAGCCATCACTTTCTGCTTATGAACATTTTCCTTTAATACGAGCAAAATAGGGTCTTGGTCTTGTTTCTCTTTCACTTCTAACACTAATGATGATTCAGCTCCATTAATCACCACCACTCCTCCTTTATTGGAATCTATTAACCAGACTCCTAATAGTGCAAGTTTGTGCACATCTTTGGCCAATTCTTTCTTTCGCTCCACGACATGGGAAGCACTGCCCATAGACAACCTGCTCAATGCATCAGCGACAACATTAGCCTTACCTAGGTGATAGAGAATACTCATGTCATAATCCTTGAGTAACTCCAACCACCTTCTTTGTCTGAGATTAAGTTCTTTTCAGTCACAGACTGAAGACTCTTATGATCGGTTAACACATCTACATGAACACCATAAAGATAGTGATGCCATATTTTCAAAGCAAACACTACAGCAGCCAACTCTAGATCATGGGTTGGGTAATTTCTCTCGTGAATCTTAAGTTGTCTGAAGGCATAAGCTATAAATTTGCCATTCTGCATCAATACACAACCCAGTCCAACTTTGGACGCATCACAATACACAACAAAGCCTTGTGTACCTTCTGTTAAGGTCAACACTGGCGCAGTAGTCAACCTAGTTTTCAATTCCTGAAAGCTCTTCTCACAAGCTTCAGACCATTGAAACTTGTTGTCTTCTGAGTCAACTTAGTCAACGGGGATGAAATAGATGAAAACCCCTCGAAAAACCTTCTTTAATAACCAGGCAATCCAAATTACTCCTAAAAACAGTTGGAGACGTGGGTCTAGACCAGTTCTGCACTGCCTCAATCTTTTGAGCGCCAACTCGAATCCCTTCACCAGAAATAATGTTGCCTAAGAATGCCACAAACTCAAGCCAAAATTCACACTTAGATAATTTAGCATACAACTCTCTATCCTTGAGAGTTTGAAGAACTACTCTAAGATGACTAGCATGACCTTCCTCATTCTTCAAATAAATCGGATTGTCATCAATGAATACGATAACAAACATATCAAGATAGGGCTTGAACACTCTGTTCATAAGGTCCATGAATGTTGCAGGAGCATTAGTCAAACCAAAAGACATGACTAGAAACTCATAATGACCATAGCGGATCCTGAAAGCTGTCTTAGAAATGTCACTTTCTCTTACTCTCAACTGATGATATCCATATCTGAGGTTTATCTTAGAAAAAACAAGTGGCACCCTGAAGTTGATCGAAAAGATCTTCAATTCTCAGAAGAGGATACTTATTCTTGATAGTAACCTTGTTCAATTGATGGTAATCTATATATATTCTAAGAGAACCATCTTTATTCCTCACAAATAAGACTGGAGTGCCCCAAGGTGAGACACTTGGTCGAATGAAGCCTTTCTCAAGAAGGTCTTTCAACTGCTCTTTTAACTCTTTCAACTTAGCTGGAACTATTCTATATGGAGGAATAGAGATAGGACGAGTATCAGGAAGAATATCTATATCGAAGTCTATTTCTCTCTCAGGAGGGACACCGGGAAGATCATCAGGAAAGACCTCTGGAAACTCACTCACAACTGGAACTGACTGAATAAGTGGTGTCTCAACCCTAGAGTCATTAACTTGGACTAAGTGATAGATGCACCCCTTGGAAACTAACTTTATCGCCTTAAGGTACGAAATAAAATGACCCTTAGTCACAGTTGTACTACTTCTCCACTCTATAATTGGCTCATTAGGAAACTGGAACTTAACTACTCGAGTTCTACAATCAACTGAGGCATAACAGGCATGAAGTCAGTCCATACCTAGAATAACATCAAAATCTACCATGTCTAACTCGACTAAGTCAGCCATGGTATCCTTGTGATTGATAAAAATGACACAATCATGATAAATTCTCTCAGCTAGAATAGACTCACCAATAGGTGTGGAAATACTGAAGGTCTTAAGAAGTTGTTCGGGAATAATATCAAACCTCATAGCTACATATGGAGTCACAAAATATTGATTCACACCAGGATCAAGTAAAGCATAAACATCAAAAGTAAAGACTTTGATCATACCGGTGACAACATCTGGTGAATTATCTTGCTCTTGACGACTGGTGATAGCATACAGACGGTTTGCTCCTCCGTCTGTCCCTGAAGTAGCTCCTCTAGGTGAAGCTCTGTCTGGCGGAGCCACTGAAGAAGATTGGGCTCTATTTCCCTCATTACCATTACATTGCATGTTCTTAGGGCGCTCTCTCATGAAGTGACCAATCTAACAACACTTGAAGCAACCAGTGGAGCCATCACGACACACTCCTGAGTGGTTCCTACCACACTTAAAACATGCAGGAGTCCCATTACCTCCTTGTGCTATACTACCCTGAGACTGTGCGGGTCTAGATCTGAAGTTTTAAGAATTCTGATTCTTGAACTCACCTTTATTCCTTGGTGTAGGTGCTCTAGCAGATGATGGAGCAGGTCCATTTGGCTTGTGTTGAAAAGAAGACCGGTGTGCATTACTCTTCTGCTGCCTGGACTCATTTCATATTGTCTTAGCCTTCTTATTTCGAAACTCTTCTCTATCTCTCAGCTTATCTTCCTCAACATGCTGCACATGGATCATCAGCGTTGCAATGTCCATATCCCCTATCAACATCGTAGCCTTACCCTCTTTGCTTGACAGACGGGACAACCCAGATACAAATAAACTCATTCTTCTCCTCATATCAGCAACCATCTCTAGAGCATAACGGGAAAGTTGAGTGAACTTGAGGTTGTACTCATGCAAACTCATGGATTCCTACTTAAAAGTGAGGAATTCCCTTACCTTTGCCTCGCTTAGTTCACTGGGAAATAAACGCCCCATGAAGGCCTCTTTGAACACAGCCTAGCTAACAATTGGGGCACCCTCATCTCTACTCTTCTTCCATTGATCGTACCATACTCTAGAGACACCCTTCAGTTGGTATGCAACTAGCTCCACTTGCTCAGCATCAGCAACATGCATAACCTCAAAAACCTTCTATAGTTCTTCCATAATGTTTTATGGATCCTCAGTGACACTTGAACCAGTGAAGTCTGGAGGATTCATCCTTAAGAACTCACGGATCCTGGATGTATCAGCCACATCCTATCGAACCCCTCTTTGTTGCCCATCTTGGTTGTCACCACTTGACTCAACATTTGGATAGCATCCCGGAACTCAGCATTAGTGACCTCTCTTTGGGGTTGCACTTCTGGTGCATTGGGTACCTCTTGATCCTGAGGATCAACATTTCTCCTAGCAGGATGACCTCAGACAACTCTTCATGGAGACATGATCTGAGAGATAAGTGCAAGCACGAATTAGAAAGAAGCTTTTATAGAGTTGAACTCTATCGCACGAAAAGAGTATGAAATAAGTGAGATAGTTCCTAAATGTCACATCTTCCTAATTATAGATGTGGCGCGCTTCACACTGATAACTAGGACTCTACAGACATGTCTTCATAGACACCCTAGGGCTCTTGAACTCTGTGCTCTGATACCAAGTTTGTCATAGCCCGAGCCTATACCCTGGACGTGGCCAGCACTCGAGAACCATTGATGGCCCCAAGCAAACCATTGGCCTGGCTCAACTCTTAGTGGAAGACTTACTCAACATAAAATAAACTCAAAAGATAAACTTTACTCAACTGTGTCAAAAGTAAACTCAGAATATTTTAGAAATAAATCATTCACTAGCTAAAGAGGCAACTCAAGTCTAGACATTAACAACTGAAAATGAAAAGACTCATGAACTACTATCTATCTATCTATGAAGCCTCTAATACTATGAGGGATGCCGGGACAAGACCCCTGATCATCCTAACAAACTGAAATAACTGAAGATAAATAAGGGATCCTCCGGAAGCAAGGAGGCTCACCAAACCACTCTAGGACTCAACTGGATAAACAAATGATTGGTTGATGATCCTGGTTACCTGTATCTGCGTCATGAAAGATGCATGCCAAATGGCGTCAGTACATGGAATGTACGAGCATGGAAGGAGAAATCTAAAACATGACATAAACTTGAACTGTAACTGAAAAAATAACTTACCTCATCTCAACTCAATCTACACTCATTTCAATATAAAAGCAATAACAAAATGCGATATAAAGAAAAACATTTAAAATAGTAGATAACAACTCAATGTATTGGAAAATACAATATAACTCAATTTGTATGTAAAAGAACAAAATAAACTTTGTTTGGCACTATGAGCTATGTGATGATACAACGTCTAGCCCACGGTGCTAAAACTGTCCTATACCTTACCGGAGTATAGAACTCCTCAACTATGTGGATCCACTTAGTTATGCTTAAAAATCAATAAGGAATTATCTAAATAGTATGACCCTTTCTACCCACGTTGGCTACATGGTTGAACTCTCCCTCATATCGATGCTCAATACTACTCCCAAATTATAACTTAGCTCATATGTTTTTAAAAAAACGTTTCCTCATCCTCAACTTTCAGATTATTACTCAAAAGGTTTCTCTTAAAAGAGATAATATTCAAACCTCTTTTGGAAAGCGGTGTTTCCTCTCTTCTTAAATGTAAAAACATTTACTCTTGGGAATACTTAGTTCCCGTTTATCATTTTTTTAAAATGAACTATACTCTCCTCATCCTCAAACTTAAGTACTCATGTCTTAAAACAAGTTTTAAAAGATTGTAAAAGACTTCTCAAAAATACTAGAAAGAAATCTCTAAGACTTTACTCTTAACTCTACCTTGAATTTGAATTATGGATTTCAAAGGTTATGATTCATGTTATGGATTATCTCTTGATGATTAGATGTAGTTTAGAGTAGTTAGAATCAGAATGGAGTGAAGGTATCCTTTAAAAGAACTCAGACGAGCCAAATGATGGAGTAAGGGGTGGGGGGTAGGTGACCCTGGCGCACTGTGTGGCGTGGGCCGCCAGCCCCTAAACTACAGAGAACTTTTTCTGGCACACTATTGGCGCGGCGCGCCAGTCCTCGGCCTAGAAATTCCGATGAATTTTCTTTCTCATTTTCTGACCCTAATTCGTCTAGAATCGAATAGTTTCTTCCCAACTCACTTAGATTCGAATACCCATCATAAGTACACAAAAATCTACTCAAAATAACCCTCAAATTACTAACATTCATCTCAAGAACTCATCAAAACCTCAACAATCAAGATTAACGAATGAAACTTCAAGAAAACTCATCAAGAACTCAAATTCTTCACCTTTGAGAACTAAATTACAATGAAATCACATGATTGGCGTGTGGGTGAACGAACCCAACACTATGAGAACTCACATACCTCTTAGGGATCAAACCCTTGGCAAAACAACCCTCGATCCGCAAGAAATCTCGATGAACGCCTTAAACCTTCCCTATTTTCTCCTCTTTTCTCTTCTTGAACTCTCTTCTAAAACCCTAAGTGTAAATTAGGATTGCAAAAATGGCCCAAATCAGATTTGACCCCAAAATATTACTAAAATTCATTTTAATCTGATTTGGTAAGGAAAAGATCAAAATACCCCTCACTAATTAGGGTAACTTTCCTTAACTGGACTGGCTAACTTCAAACAGGCATATCTCCCTCATACGAGCTTGAAATTTAGCAAACTCGATGGTGTTGGAAAGAGGATTCCAATACCTTTCATTTGACATCTTATGTACCACCTAACTCATTATGTACTGAAAGTTATGATCGTTTGAAGTTGATCAAAAACTCACAAGTTAAGCATAACTTGAAAATTTTCAGATTTGGCTCTTTCTAAATTTAGCTCTTTCTAAGGCGGGATGTTACATAAATTTACCCACTTCAAATTCGTTCTCCTATTTTTCCAAAACCCAACCAAATTCATTCTCCCAAATCTCATCTCAAGTAAAGGAAGAAGAAGAAGCTAGGGTTCACTCCAAGGTCTTCAATTCACCATTCATCTTGGACTTTGAGTAGTTAGGTATGTGGGTATTCACCCATCGAGTCTATTCCTCCATGGGGTCCCCAAGGTTTTCAATTCCTCAATTCAGTTTCAAATGATTAAATTAGGGTTCTTCTTAATTTGTCAATGGGTTTCATCCAATTATGATTCAATTATTGTTTCAACTTTCAATTACATGATTTGATGTAATTACATGATAATTAGTTGAAATTATATGAATACATGCATGATTCATGACTTTCAACTATGAACCTATGAAAACCCATGAACTTTGAAAGGTTATGCATGTTTTATGAAAATGACGTTTATGATAATAGAGTGATTTTAGATGAAAGTATCAATATTGTTGTTAAAAGTCTTCTTCACATACGAATATGAGTATGATTATGAAAGGTATTTCTCACATATGGATTCACATTGGTGAAAGACCTTCTCACTTATGTTTGAGTTGTGTTTTAAGGAGTTATTCTATATTTTGATTTTAAGTTGTGGATTGGTATTGATCATTGCCTTTCTTATGTTATAATGATAATTGATTATTATCTATTCCATTGGTATAATGACTTATCAGTGAAAGGATTTTGAGGTGGAGACTCAAATAGAGTAGTCTCTAGTAGCAACCTCTAGTCCCAAATTACGTACCCCCGTAGGATTGTCTTAAATGAGTGGATCCACTTTAGCAAAAGATGATGTGTATGGATTCTACCTTGGCAAGTAGAACCCCCTTCTTTCGATATAAGGGATATACCGAATTCCATGACATAGCTCACATGGTCTTAATGTCGGTTAAAGTTAACGTCCCATAAAAAATGAATATGTTTCTTCAAAGCTTTCTTATATATCTTATTTTTAATGCATTGACCATATCATATGATTTATACGTCGTTGCTTCTTTGTCTTAAATGTTGTAATGATGGTCATATCTTACATGTTTAAACTCTTCATGTTATCATGTCTATTAATGCATCTTTCCCCATACTTAGTACATTCCATGTACTAATGCATACTAGTGTCTACATTGTCTCATTTATGTAGGGTCTGACGCTCCTACAACTCACACATGTGACTAGTCGATCATTCTATTGGATTTGAAGAGTTGGTGAGTCCTCAAATTCTGAGGACCGATACACATTTACTTGCTTTATGCCTTTCTAGTTTTTGTATGATGTGTGTGGTGTATGGATTACGTCCCAACTACTTCTCTTGATGTTTTAGATAACTTGTTGAGACTATGTTAGACTTCCACTTTGTCAAACTCTTTTATGATATGAAAATGCTACTTTTGAAATCTTTATTTCTATTATCTTGTATGATGTATGCTAAGTGGCTTGTATAGGGTCTTTCGAGGTTTTATACACCATGTTACACCTAAGGTATATTTTGGGTCGTGACAAAAATATATGGTGATAGTTACTGATGGTGCTAGTTGTGATGATAGAGATTGTTGGTGGTAGGAATTAACTAGGGGTGACAATTGGGTGGGTTGGGTTAAATTTGGGCGGATCAAAATGGGTCAAGACAATAAACAGGTCAAGACCCAACCCAACCAAAATTTGTTTGGGCCAAAATGGGTTTGGTCAAAACGGATTAGTAACGAGTCATAACCCAACCCGCCCAATTTTTACTAAGTTTAAACAGCTTTATTTATTATTTTATAAGCTTTTAGTACCTAAAAAATTATTTTTTTCTTTATGATAACAATATATAACATATAAAATCAAAAAAAGTTTTTTAAAATTATTTTGATAAGATTTCTCAAAAATCAATTTGGGTTACATATCAACACAATTTTAATAGGTTTAAATGAGTTGGTTGGAATGGATTGAGCTAACAAATGGGCGGGTCAATAACAAATCCAAACCTAAATGGGTTGGGTCGGGTTGGGCGGGTTGACTTTGATTTTGCCACCCCTAGAATTAACTATAGTGGTGATAGTGGTTGATAGGTGTGGTGGAGGTAGCAACGGCTACAGGGACGAGGTTGTGGTGACAATGGATATAATCATGATCCTAGAGGAGGTAAGTGTGGCAACATTTGAGTAGTTAGCGACGGTGGTGGTTATGATGACATGAGTGGTTGGTGGTAGATGATGATAATGGTGGTTGACAATGATGGTGATGGTGGTGGTGATGGTGATGGTGATGCCAGGGGTACATAATAGTGGTGACTAGTGATTGTGGATAGAGTGATGGTGCCTATTATCCACAAAAGAGAACCCACTAATTATATTTAAAAAAAAAAAATAGATCTTAATGATTGAGACATATTTAGTCCCATTAAGTGCTCAAATCTTAATGATAACAAAATGAACTTAATGGTCTAATGAATGTTTGAACCTTTCAGATTCAGACATCCAAACAAATGAATGCTTAGAAGAAGAAGAAGAAAACATTGGGGGGGGGGGGGGGGGGGG